>CAMQGK010000242.1:2295000-2502500 GCA_947000775.1 Pterois miles | reverse complement strand
GCTATGCTGAGATTTGGGATCATAAACTTTTGACATTTTGGTTCTTTACTTCTGACTCTGTTGCTATAAAAATGGTTAACATGGCTGATTGTAACCCAAACAGAATGACACACACTTAGAAGCTCACATTTCTTACACTAAAGATATGAACATCTTCTGTCTGTCTCATTTCCCTTCCTCTCCATCTCCAAATCACATTCCTAAAACACATGTGATTTCCATGGTGGAAGGCCCAACATGGATAATTGCATAGCTTCCAGGAGAGTGGGAGGACCACAGATGCAAACAGTGACGTTCAGCTGGTGATTACAGTAGGTGGTTTGGTGGGTGGTGGTGTCTCTGGCATTTCCTCCATGTGGAGGAATTATAGTGACATCAAATGTTTAAATTTACCTGCTTGTTTTCTTAAAAACAATCCACTAAGTGTTAATTAGTGAAGATGTTTGTTATGTTCACAGATCCATGTCTGTAGACTGGACAACATGTTGAATCCACTGCATATGATGTCCTCACTCTGACACTCTCCATTGTTGCATGTTTGTGCATGTGTGTGTTCAGTCTGCATTTCCCTTTTTTTATTTTACCACAGAGTGTAAAAATTTAATTTCCCCTTCCGGGACTAAAAAAGAACTATCTTCTTCTTCTTCTTCTATAAGATAGATATAGTGTTTATGTCATGTAGGAACAATTATCTGTATTTGCTTTCCCTGTTGTTACATGATAAATCACTAAATGATGTTTTGACAGTTTCTACTGAAGGATAAGGGAGCTTAGCTGGCTTGAGTGGAAGTCTACTGCAGTTCAGTCACACAGTATAGTAGCATCAGACTGTCATCTCCAACTACAGTAAGTCTAGATAGATAGATAGATAGATAGATAGATAGATAGATAGATAGCCTCTGTGTTGGGTCATTCATCCACTTTGATGGGGAAAGACTGAAGGGGCATGACAGCGATCAACCTTAATTCTCCCACAGATTCAGATAAGGTCACAAAATGAATATTTAGACATGTCTGCAAACGTTCTTTCAACAAGAGACAAATGCATACAAACTTGTAAAATTATAATCCAAACACATCAGATTGCATTGACATCTATGATCTTCTGTTTTCCATCCTCCAAATGGGGGCGCGCCTTTGACGATGATGTGATGAGGAAATTCCACTGGATTACATTCATGCATCGCTTCCTGTGAATTTGTACTGCGTGTGAAGGCAATCTGAATCCTGCACGGGAATGGCGGTCTGTGCCACCACTAAAGAAAGCTGCTATATAGAGGGATAATTACTGAATGGCTGAAAAAATAACACCATAAAGAGTATTAGAAATGGGGTCTGATTTAAATAAAATCTAACTTCATCGGCCTCATCATGTCAGAGGATATTGTGCTTTAGTGGTGTATATTACTGAAGAGAATTAGAAATAATCAAATTACCACAAACCAACTGACATGGAGTGAACCCGGGAAACATTACACAGACATGCCAAGTGTCATTTGTACGCCATATAAACATCCACAGTTAGGTTTAGGCAAGAAAACCACTTATTTGGTGTAATGTAACACAGCTACGGAAAACACGTCACAAAAGTCAGTAAAACCGTCACATGAAAAACATCACAAATATAACTTACAGAACAAATCACTGGCCAACAACGGCCTCGAACACAGCTCTCCTAGGTTAACGTCCGGTAATCAGTCTTTCTCTATGTCAGCGACTCTTAGAGTGCATTTACATTGTCAGTACAGGATAAATGGTGTACAAATGATATGCAGAAATCAAAAAAGGTGCACTTATTGGAACTAAATGTCTTGCTTATCACCGTGGCATTTACAGTATACGCCTTTTTGTGTGAACGGGCCGGGCATCCAGGCCCCCTGGGGATCTTTTTGTTTTGTGAGGGAATTCCCGTTTAGATTATGAGCTCCTCTTCTACACACCCTAAATACATCCGCTTTTTCTTTTCTAACCTACCGCATGCTCACAACAATATATCATGTATGGAAATAGAAGGAATGTACAGTGTCAAACAGTGTTTTGCTCCTGTGTTTGTGATTGATTGCTGTCAACGGTGCAACGACACGACTAAAATAAAGTGTAGTTAAAGTATGTCTGCTCAGTAACGACATAACGATTTGTCCCCTGAAGTAGACGGTAACCGTCCATTAACCCTGAAGGAATCACTTTCTCTTCCTCTTCTTCTTCACCAGTACACCAAACAGAAAGCAGTGCAAACATGCAGACACTGACACCTTTGCTTAAAGCTGGGGCCTGACGTCCACTCATTTCCCTATCCAAATCCAGGACATTTGTGGATTCTACTTCGGCACACTTGGCTGAGAGAAACAGAACAAACTCAAGCACATTTGCATCTATTATACATTATAATGTTGACCTCTACCACATGAACCTGGTTTACATCACTTTTACAAATGTTTTAGTGTTTATTTAACTTCCTGGTGTTACGTTAAATTCATTTCTAGATAAATATTTAAATTGGGAATATATTCTTCATATATCCGAGTTTCAAGGGGAGAAATTCTTGTATATTATATGAACTTTAATAAGTAAATACAACTCTTATGTGTTGCAAGTTTGACATCACAGCAGGCTGAAATAAAAGCATGAGTCACCGCTGATCAATGAGGCGTGACGCAGCATGTTGTCTCTCCATCTTTGTCCATCTATGTAATATGAGAACAGGCGTCGCTTACAGCTTCACATCCACTCAACAGCCTCGTTGCTGCTCCCAAGGCAGTTGGGATTAAACAGGATCTGAGAGGATGTAACGGCTGCAGGTTAAATGAGGAGGTTGTTGTCTTATTGTTTTTCTTTCTTTGTCTCTTGTATAGGTTTTATGGAAATACCCCACAGTAATGAAACATAAGGGGGAGAGAGAAACAGAAATATAGTGAAATACAGTCCCGACCGACTTACGTGTCTTTCAGAGTCTGTAGCAGGTTCAGTTTTAGAGCTCTAGAGGTCTAGGTCTAGAGGTCTTATACATGTCATATGAAACTGGAAAACTAATTTAATGCATTAAAGCAACTTGCGATTTTTAATTAACCTCTTAAAAATCTGACTGGCCGCCGTCCGGCCGAGCCACTATACAGTCTTTTTGTGGGTCCCCACCAGTCTCCCCTTCACAGATAATGCCCACTTTATGAGAATCACATGCAGTTTTTTTTAATGCAATATAAATGTGTTATTGTCTCTATTCTAAAATGGTGTGTTTGAATATTTCTCCATACTGGGATCCATAAACAGTGTTGAATTACATAAACTTGGTCTCAGTGTAAAGCTGAGACTCTGGTGGATCCAATGAGTCCATTCATATGTGATATTAGTCCCCACAGGAGCCATTTCATTGTAAGGACATTATTTTCTTGAAACTTGAACCCACTGTATAAAATGACCTGTGGTGACCTCTACTTGCACGGGATGTAACTGAAACATAAGTTCCCTTTGGGATTAATAAAGTTCATCTATCTATCTATCTATCTATCTATCTAGCTATCTATCTATCTATCTATCTCTAGGATAATCACAGCCTCTACTACTACTACATCCTGGTAACTAGAGACCGAGAGCATTCAGAGGATGGATGACTTTCCTAGCCAAAAAGAAAATAACACCCCCTAAAAACCCAAAATAAGAAAATTATTTACCACACCCCCCAAAAAAACACAAAATTTTAAAAAAAAAATTTTCCACACCACACACACACACACACTCCCCCTTATTAATAAACCACTAAATTTCAAGAATAAATGACTTCCCTACCTACACCAACTACACACCACACCACCCCACTACTTTTACTCCCTTTTACCAAAAACCCTAAAGCATTCAGAAGATGGATGACTTTCCTAACTACACTGACTACTACTACTACTACTACTACTACTACTACTACTATTACATCCTTGTAACGAGAGACCTAGAGCATTCAGAAGATGGATGACTTTCCTGGCTACACTGACTACTACTACTACTACTACTACTACTACATCCTGGTAACTAGAGACCTAGAGCATTCAGAGGATGGATGACTTTCCTGGCTACACTGACTACTACTACTACTACTACTACAATACTACTACATCCTGGTAACTAGAGACCTAGAGCATTCAGAGGATGGATGACTTTCCTGGCTACACTGACTACTACTACTACTACTACTACTACTACTACACTACATCCTGGTAACGAGAGACCTAGAGCATTCAGAGGATGGATGACTACACTGATCATAAGGGGATTTCTGGACAGTTTACACAAGTGCTCGCCATCCAGTTGCCAAGAAATGCAATTCTTGCAGAAAAAAAAAAATTTGATCCCAAATCACAGCATGGCTTTTCTATGATGTTCCTCAAGGTCTTGAGCCTTAATGTGGTGTTTTGAAGGATTATTGAACATGTTTATCAATTATCTGGAGGTAAAAAATGACTACATTTAGCACCTAATGGTATCAACCCAGAAATTACTGCAACAACTTATGAGACATAATAGAGCATGAAGGTGGTTATCATATACTTCTGTCATCATGGTCTAAACCCTTATACACTTACAACTCATTTTAAGTAATAAATTAATTAATTGAATTAATTGACCTCTACTGCTGACCTGCCATCTCCCCCTAAAGACCTGGACCCCATAAAAAGACTGAACAGGTCTATTGAGGGAGTCCACTGAAAATAATATCCAAACTGTTAAAATCTGCTGTGAGGCATTCACATGATTGCTCGTTCTGTCTGAGTGTAAAATCTAAACTTCCCGCTGACTTGATTTTCCTCTCCTTCATTTCTGTCTTGTCTGTGCTTCACCCCACCTGACCTCCAAGACGATGCATGCAACAACACGAGGAAGACGGACACGCACACTTAGACACGCAGCAAACCTGAAGTCATGAGAAGTTCCCCACATCATCAGGGCATCTGATCAGGTCCTGTGACCCTGTGGGTCAAATGTCAAGGATACCATCAGCAGCTTTTCCCTTCGAGGTTCAGCGTTAAAAGAGATCTGAAACTGATATCACAGAGGCAGCTTTGCTCCCGGCTGGTGAAAACAAACATCACCGTGAGATGTCTGGGATGAGTTTCTCTATCAAATAAGATATCGATGCGTTCAGGCCGAACATCCTGTGCAGGCTTGACAGTGTTGTAACTATATACAGCAGCTTCTGTCAGAGCTAATGATTAACTATTTCACCAGCTCACGAAACCCACTTTTGCCTCACATATTGGCCTTGGGTAATAATCTCCTCACCTTCCTGCAAACACAGTCCGGCTGAGCAACATGTTCATTCCCATAACAGCATGCCCAATGACAGAAACTGAACTCGTACCTGTTCGATCACTCTGAAAAAGCCATTATTACATTATTACTATGATACAGGTTCTATGATACAATTAGTGATTCATATAATTGAAGTAGGAAATGATGATGACAGTTACTGTGATGAACTTGATTACAGTCTCTGTCTTGTTCTTTTATACCTTCTTTTAGTGATGTACCATATGAATAGATGATAAAATCAATGAGCAGGTGTAGTAGGCTCCTGTTAACCCACATCTATGGGGCTTATAGTGACTGATAACGCCTATCTGATAACAGTATAATCAGCTGATGAAACAGTCTCAAAAAAATCCTAATGCCTTCATATGACCCACATACTGCAAGCAAATAAGACCTTCAGTGAGAAGACTGGATATTTCTGTATAGTTATGTTTAATGTGGGGTCCAATTTCGCACAAAATGAGACAAAATCATGCAGATTCACCAGAAACTTCATCTCAGGCTCCAGCTGGGCCTTCAGCGGCAACCAGCCCACCAGACCAGATCCATCTTTTTCCAGAGGTGGAGAGCTCCACATCGGGCAGCAGCAGCTCCGCCAGTCCCCGCCGGGAGCCAACACCACACTGCTGGAGGCCCAGGTCTTATTACTGGGCCCGCTGGAGGGAAGGGAGGCACGGGAGAACCAGAACCAGGACTGAGTGGGGCTGACAGGCCGACCCTGCTGCAGTAAAATGAGAAGTTTTCTAAAGGAACGGGTGCTTGAAAACACTGGCTTTGTCCACAGAGACCGCCAAAATCAATAGAAAATGAGAGTTCCTCATAGTCGCTTTAAAGGAATAATCAATGAAAAATCACTCCTGATCTACTCATTCTGTTGTGTTGATAACACTGAAGTTTATCACACAGTTTATGTCTCAGGCTTCAGTTGAAGTACTGGAGCAATTTAAGGCCTTTACAGTTATAAAATGCAGAACATTATTGTATTTCCAAGTTGTATTAGGGGTTTATTGCCAAATATTTATACTTATATGTCCATGATCCTTCCTCACTGACAATATGAACACCTGTACCAGTGGTAACACTTTGATGAAGTTGCACATGCAGAAGTGAGATGATTAATTTGGTATTTAAGGTGCAGTTACCACACGGTTTTACACTTCTACAACTGACCAAACTTTAGATTTAACTGGGGCTGTCAAAGTTAAAGGGATTACAATGTCTATCGTCAACTAATTTCTTTAATGCAACTGGCAATTTTTAATTCACCGCTTAAAAATCTGACAGGCTACTATTCGATCTTTCTTAGGTTGTAGCAGGCTACGTTTTTAAGAGCAGTGGAGTAGTACTATAATCATATGAAACTAGAAAACCTAATGAATCCATCAGTACCAACCAGGAGAGTAAATAACACTCCAAACTTGTCCCAGTCAGTCTGGATCAAGTCCTAGTCAAGTCAGCACTCTGACACACTGACAGCTGTTGTTGCCTGTTGGGCTGCAGTTTGCCATGTTCTGATTGGAGCAGATTGTTGATGCTAAAGTCAGAACCTGGGAGGGTTTCTGGACAATATCTGGTATTGATTAGTGTTGTTAATTGATTAACAATAATAAATATATACATACATTTGCTTAAAGGAGCATACTTGTCCACTCCCATGTTGATAAGAGGATTAAATACTTGACAGATCTCCCTTTAAGGGACATTTTGAACAAATAAAAAATGTAAACAGTTACTTTTTCTTTCAGCAAATATTGAATTATGAAGATCTTTTCTCTCACATCTACCCCTCAGTGTTCTACTCTGATCCTCATTCATTAGTTTCATTTTTTACTTGTCATCTCCACTTTCACAGGCTGCCAAAAGTACTTATACAGTACTTTATATATCACTATAACTGTGACAATCAGCTTTCTTCCTGTATTCTATGAACCAATCAGTTGTTGGACACTGACCTTTAACTGTCACTTCAAAGTTCTGTCAAGCCTCCACTTTCTCCTTCACCTCCATAAATGTTTTTTAAAGATGTCATGAGTTATCATTTCCAACTGATCTGCCCTTACTGGAATACTGAACAACCGAATCTATATTTTTCCACTGTGATTTCTTCCATGGAAAAAGCCTATAGCTCCACCCTACATCAACTTCCTCAGAGGTCTACTTAGCCAGAATAAGCTGTACGTGCGTACAGAGCTTTAAAGGCATCCACCCATACTGAATGGAGAGAGTTAATGGTGCATTACCAGCCAGCGGGTGCAGATAATGTCTACATTTACTTTCTAACTGATGGGTTTGATCAGTCACATGTTTGATCAGCCGTCTGTGGTCAGAAAGCCTTCTGATCTGCCCGCCCCAATCGCAGCAGAAGAGGGCTCGGATTGTGTTGGAGGAGCGAACAGACGGACACCCGGGACCCAAAGTCACAGGACCCAAGGACATCGCTGCCAGCATCTGGCCAATGAGCTACAAAGCTGCTATTGTTGCTCCAAGAGGAACCTCGAGCAGACAAATGACAAAGAATTTTAACCACCATTCCCTTTACGTCCAACACGGACACTGTGGAAGAAGAAGACAACTTTTCCTTTGCTTTTCTTTAACATGCAATCCCAGCACCACGTCTAGGTTGTTGATGCAGTCAGAGGAAAAATGTAAAATATAAACTGACCTACCAGTTTATTCTTATGCAGTTTAATTTTAATATAATCTAATACAAAGGCCCAGCAATAAATGTTATACTTACAAGACCTAAATATCATTAAAGACAGTCATTAAAAAAAACGACCAAAGCTGCAGCATCGTAGGATTTTGTTGTTGACGCTGAACCTGTAAGGCACCAGGATTTTAGAAATACTTAAGTTCATAAATCAGAAATAAAACTTCCTGGAAGTAGTCAAATTTAAATGTATTGGTTCAGGTTCAGGTTCAGGTTGCTTTATGGGTACCTATAGCTAAATTTGGTTTGCAGTGAAAAGAGAAGGTATCCATTATGACACACATTTTACAAACGTCATAAAAAAATGCTCAAGACTTCACTGATCACTAAACTCACTAAAATACAATGAATAAACAGGAATAAATAAATAAATATGCACATGTTGCTTCTATAGCATCTTTACAGCGTTGCAACAACTTTTTCATCTGAGTGATGGCTGCTGGAACAAAGCTGTTTTTGTCCTTCGCCTCGGGACACGAACCCTCTGTCCAGAATGGAGGCGGTTATCTCGGTTATGGTGTACAGGCACTCTGGGTTCAGCTGTGACTAACCCACCAGCCCACTAGACCACTTCACAGTCTGATTCAGAGATAAGTTTCCAAACCATGACACCAAAGAAGAAGACAAGATTGATGCAACAAAAGTCTTCTAAAAGCAATGATGATATGGTTTTAGGTATGTTTACTTGAAGACAGGACTCCTCACACCACCTGATTAAGTCGTCCATGACCGAGCCCTGGCCGAGTCTTGAGTCTTAGATTAACTGGAATGATGCTGTAAAATATTCATCATTCGTCCAAAAGTGTTAATGTTTGATTGAATGTAAACACCGGCCAGGTCTGTACAGAGTAGACGACCTCTGTGTATTCACGGAGAGCTGCAAGCCTGTATGCATTTAGGCTTAGCTGCTTCTCAACCTGTCAACACCCTCAGCCTTCAGCTTTAACCGTAAACTACCTCGGATTAATATTGTGTGCTTGTGTATTATCATATACAGTAAAATCCAATATGGCCTTGAAGCATTAGCGCTAGCTAATATTGCATGGCTGCTTACCGAATGAGAGTGAAGGTTTATTTGTGCCATTCATCATGCAGCCTTTTCTGAAGTGTTTTCCCATGACTCACCTGTTGCACATACTGTAACTGAGCTTTTCCCCTCAGACCTTCAGAGTGCTCTGTTATATGGAAAGACTACAGTATGTTAAATATCTGCGAGTATGTGTGGTTACAGATGTTATAGCAATGCCTCAGGAATCTCCCATCATACACCTGGAAACCCCCAACAGCAGCTTGTTGTGTTTTAGACAACCTCAGTCACCCTGTGTGATGCTTTGGCTTTGTAATTTACATTAAGATAAATCGATTAAAATGTTTAATTGCAATTAACTGCATGATAAGATAAGATAAGATAAGATATTCCTTTATTAGTTCCACAGTGGGGAAATTTCACACATTACAGCAGCAAGTGGATAGTGCAATAAAAGACAAGAAGCATAGATTTAAAAACAGTATTAATACAAATAAAATAAATTAGTATATACATACATACATACATACATAATAATACATAAGCCAGAAATGTGTCCATCATATCAATGATATAGTTGCACATATAAGTCCTTATTGCACTTATGTCCGGTGAGTTTGTTGTGAATGTGAATGTGTATGTGGTTTACTGGGAGCAGTGCTGGTTGTGACTGTGTATGTGGTCTACTGGGAGCAGTGCTGGTTGTGACTGTGTATGTGGTCTACTGGGAGCAGTGCTGGTTGTGAATGTGTATGTGGTCTACTGGGAGCAGTGCTGGTTGTGAATGTGTATGTGGTTTACTGGGAGCAGTGCTGGTTGTGAATGTGTATGTGGTTTACTGGGAGCAGTGCTGGTTGTGACTGTGTATGTGGTTTACTGGGAGCAGTGCTGGTTGTGAATGTGTATGTGGTCTACTGGGAGCAGTGCTGGTTGTGGAGTCTAACAGCTGCAGGCAGGAAGGACCTTCTGTAACGCTCCTTCGTACACTTAGGGTGTAGCAGCCTGTCACTGAAGGAGCTCTCCAGAGCTCTGATGGTGTCTCTCATGGGGTGGGAGTCCTTCTCCATCATGGATGACAGCTTAGCCGTCATCCTCCTCTCTCCCACCACCTGCACTGAGTCCAGAGAGCATCCCAGGACAGAGCTGGTCCTTCTGATAATCTTATCCAGCCTCTTCCTGTCTGCAGCTGTGATGCTGCTGCCCCAGCAAACCACGCCATAAAATATGGCTGATGCCACCACGGTGTCATAAAATGTTTTCAGGAGTGTCCCCTGCACTCCAAAAGACCTCAGTCTCCTGAGCAGGTACAGTCTGCATGATTGTCCATAGTTAATGCTGTTAATCATATTAAATTTTTTTCTGTTCAAAATGTACCTTAAAAGGAGATTTGTCAAGTATTTAATGTATGTATATATTTATTATTGTAAATCAATAACAACACTAATCAATGACAGATATTGTCCAGAAACCCTCCCAGGTTCTGACTTTAGCATCAACAATCTGCTCCAATCAGAACATGACAAACTGCAGCCCAACAGGCAACAACAGCTGTCAGTGTGTCAGAGTGCTGACTTGACTAGGACTTGATCCAGACTGACTGGGACTATCATAAAGTGGGCATGTCTGTAAAGGGGAGACTGGTGGGGACCCAGAGAACCCATTTACATTCACACATCTGGAGGTCAGAGGTCAAGGGACCCCTTTGAAAACAGACATGACAGTTTTTCCTCGCCAAAATATAGTTAACATTTGGAGCGCTATTTAACCTCCTTCCTGACAAGCTAGTCTGACCTGGTTGGTACCGATGGATTCATCAGGTTTTCTAGTTTCAGATGAGACCAGGATCTTAACGTTGGCATTAAAGCTCGTTGCAGCCTCTGAAAGGTCGTACAGTGGCCGGTCCCAGTGGTGGCCTGTCGAATTTTTAAGAAGTTAATTAATAATTGCAAGTTGCGTTTATGTGTCAAATAAATTAAATTCCTAGCTTTAGAACTGAGCCACCTAAAAATCATTAAATCTTTAAAGAAATCAGTGACGTTAAAACAAGTTTATAGCTTGACATGACATTATGATAAACTTTGACAACCCTAAAATAAAGACATTATGACAGAAATAATCCAACCTGGTGTTATACTGCCTGTCTACTAGGGCTGTTGGCAAGAGTCCAACAGTACATATCACGATGAATGATGACAGAACACTTTATGATAATGAGCTAATTGTTTTTTAAATTATTTCACAAATTATTGTCATAGATATTCGCAATTACATCTTTGTTATCTCCTTAGGAGAAACATTCTTTCATTCTCAACAATGACGCAGACAAACCAGGCAGGAAATGACTCATCTGTCACTCACACCTGCATGTTTGGTATTTCGCTGCACTGAGCTTTAACTCTTTACATTGTTATCTCATGTTGTCACAATAACCATGTTGTTTTGCAAACAGAGGGTTTATCTCAGTGCAGTCAGACAGCCCTCTGCTGTGCATTAGCTCAGTGTTTAGCAGATCATTTTATAATGAGTAACGTCAGCGTCGGCAAACATTATCTCATGAGATAATGGCCATTGTTAGATAATCCAAAAAGCTGTGTCAAACTTTTACCCTCTTCAGTGAATAGTGATGCTATATATGTGTTGTTTTTCCAATAAAGAAAACCTTTACACCTCTGAGAAGTAGCTGAAATAGCATGTTGTCCAATCCAAAGATGGCCAAAACATTCTCTTTATGTAAAATATTTTACTTATATTTCTTTACATATTTTGTGTTTATACTATAGCATAATGTACATAATTTACATGTTACATACTCCTTTATTTCTTTATGTTTATATAGGAGTGACTGTAAGGCCCCTATTACCCCGGGATCAATAAAGTATTTCTGATATCGACAGAGATTTTTTAGATCTCCAACTGTAGATAATGTGCAGCTGTTTTTTTCTGTTTAAATGTGTTTATTACCCTATTAGACACTGAAAAAGTGCAAGACTACCCGATTCAACTGTTATCAAGCCATAAGGCATTATCAGTCACGGTAAACACCATAGATGTGGATAATTAGGGGCCTACTACACCTACTATATTGTAAAAGTAAAAGTGAAAACTGAATGAAACGTCATGTTTTCAGCACAAACAAAAAGGTTTCTTTAGGTAACAAAACCACATTTTCTCTAAGTTTAGGCGACAAAACTACAGCTTCTTTAGGTTTAGGCAAAAAAACTACAATTTCTATAGGTTCAGACAATAAAACTACAACTTCTTTAGATTAGGCAATAAAACTACAACTTATTTAGGTTTAGGGGAAAAAACAGTCATGTTTTGGGTTTATAAAAACTACAAACACAAAGACAGCGACACATAGTTGGTTACTCACGGGATGCAAACTCAAGTCTCAGACTCAAGTCTGTCTACAAACAGACAAGCCAAACACTCTTAACTTTTCCTGCTTGGGCCGGCGTCGATAACATTACATAGGGCTTCAGTTGGTTCCAGTCACCTCAACTCACCGTGAGATACTGCCAGATCCTACAAGTGGACCTTTAAACCAACAGTTAAAGTTTAAATCAGCAGATTACATAGGTTGTGTTCGTATTTCACCACTTATTTTAGAAAGTGGGTGTCTTTACTCTGGTATGGAGTGTGTGTGTGTGTGTGTGTGTGTGTGTGTGTGTGTGTGTGTGTGTGTGTACTACTGCTGTTTCTGACCGTTTCAACCGCAAGCAAAAATTCACCACAAGCAGTTGAGTGTTACAACATTCATCTTGTGCTGCTTTCTGTTTCTAAATCAACGTCTTACTGGAAGCTGTGTGTGTGTGTGTGTGTGTGTGGGGCATGTATTACTATATCGTGGGGACATGAATCTGTCACATTGTGGGGACTTTCCTTCCATTTGGGGACAAAATGCACGTACCCATACCATGAAACATTATATTTTAGTTAAGTCAATATTAGGTTTAGGTTAAGGTTAGGGTAAGGATTGGGATGAGGCAAGTAACAGTTACTCTTAGGGTTAGGATAAGTCTTTAGGAAATGAATATAAGTCAATGTAATGTCCTCAAAAGTTGTGTGTGTGTCTGTGTGTGTGTGTGTGTGTGTGTGTGTGTGTGTGTGTGTGTGTGTGTGTGTGTGTGTGTGTGTGTGTGGGTGTGTGTATGTGTGTGTGTCGTTACCCTGGAGGATCACACACACCATCTAAAACCAGACAGCATCCTGCTCATTAAATATACAGATGAACTACACTTAAAGCCAAGAACCAAAGCAACACAAACCCCTCATAAAAATGATAAAATCAAGTTTTTTTAATACAAGTTTTGTGTTTCATTTCAGGCTGCAGCATTTAACCAAACTGCTAAACTAACTCTTCTAACTGCATTTTTATCCAGCTGCGACAGTTAATAATGATTTATTTGGGGCAGTCTGCATGGCTGAAACACCCTCACTGTGGCTACTGAAGTCCAGTCTTTCTTATGCTAATCATCATTTGTTCATTAGTTCAGTCAGTCAAAACATTTCTCGGTTGAATCAGTTGATCCATCGGAGCTTCTTTCATTCCTCACTCTTTTTCCCTGCACCTCATTAACGGCTGAGTCTGATTAAACCTGATACGGGAGCAGCTGGGTGGCAGCAGTGGCAGCAGTGCCAGCCTGTGCTCTGCAGACACCCTTGGGTGATCACATACACAGCAAACAACGCCTCCCTGACCACCTGAGACTCTGGGAGGAGGACAGAGGAGACACCTGAGTCCTGGCAGTCTGAGCCTCCCTCACACCCATCGGTCATCCTATCCGGTCTGGTTAGCGTCGTTAGCCAGGATTAGCACCCTGCCCTCTTGTTCTGATGACAGTGATTGGTGGAGGGCTCTAATGTGTGAGAAGCAATTAGGCCTAACCCACAGCAGGGTGTGGACCACGTGCATGCATGTATTCATGTGAATGACAAATTACAATAGGAAACTACCTCTCTGAGGTCATTTTATTCAGGACAACTGTGCAACTCTTACATTGTTATCAGTGTTCTTTGTTATTATCTAAGTTTAACTTGATCATATTTCATTATTATAATAAAACGACTCCATGGAGTCAAAATTATTCAGTTTAGTTGTTATTTATTGATTTTCTACTGATCACAGTGGCAGAGTGTGATGATCCACAGGGTCAGTGTCACGGCCAAAGGCTCCACTGTGTTCACATAGTCTCCTGTAGTGGATATCAGGAGGATTTTAGAGCCAGATTCCCTTTCAGGAGCTAGAAAACCCATCTGGCACACTGTGGGTATCCAGGTGTCCACATGGAGAGTCCTCCTGGTCCTGTCCTGACTAAAACCTCTGTAGGATCTGAGCTTTGTGTTGTTTCTATCTGCTTTGGCTCAGTTGTAGTCGAGGAGTAGCTGAATGAGTTCAGTTCATCTCTGTTCATGGCGTCATTGTTATAATGGTGTCATCCACTGTCTAATGTAGACAACAGTTTAGGCCAGGATTCCTCTGGTTCATCCCAGTTTCCTCAGACACAGTAACAGTCACAGTGTTACTGACACTGGGGATGAATCCTCTGAGGTCTTACCGGTCCACAGAGACCAGGATCCTGCTGATAGACCTGGTCGTTGTGGAGCTATTCTTCATTATTTTGGGTGTCTGTCTCGGCTTAATAGGTTAATACAGTGTGTATTAAGTCATTCCGCCAGCAGATAATCACATATAGGAAATATACGGCAACCTAAGAGGGACAAAAGCATTAGCCTGCTTCTGTAGGCTAATGTAGTTTTCTTTTAGCTCTTTCTTTTTTCTTTTGTAATGTATTTATGGTATTGTATTGTGTTGTGTTTACTGTAGTGCTTGATGAAGTATTGTATTGAAAATATTTGTAATTTGTAATAATCTGCCCAGTGACAGATGAAAATTAGCTCTTTAGCTAATTCTGGCACATTTACATCGAGGTAGAAACTGAAATGTTGATTAATGTGTCCCTGGTAATTAAGTAAAGAAATAAATGAATAAAATCAAACAATAACAATAAGTCTTTCTGACTTACCTATCCTGTGCCATGCAGCCCCAGCCCATTGGTTGCTAAATCAAATTACAAATACCCTATAAAATTATATAATTCAAATTTTTTTAAGAAGGCTCTGAAATAGTGCAGGGACTACTTTGTTAGGGACTATTTTCAACTGCGGATTAATACACATGTGGTGCACTACTGTGTATTTACAGCAGCAGGATGTGGGATTAACACAAACTACAGTTTGTGTGTGTGTGTGTGTGTGTGTGCGCGCGCGCGCGTACGTGCGTGTGTGCGTGTGCATGTGCGTGTTTATGGCAATGAAGGAAGTGTGGCTCATTGATGTTCTGAGCTCTATGGCACAGAGCACTCAGACAGTACATTACAGTCAGTTAATTGTTGGTTTGCATCTTTTCATGGGATTTGTTGACAATGACAAAAATATAGATTACCCCCAGCCTAACCCTTTTATCCCTGCAGTAAACTAAATGAAATGTTCTTGACAGTGGCTGCAGCTGCAGGATTAATGGGGAGGAGATGCCTGGACGAGGCAAAATGGAAAAAGACTGTAGTTTCCATCTTGGCTCGCCAGCGGTAAAGTTCACTTCACGTGTATCTACATAATTCTTGAAAGCTCTCACTTGCTCCATTGAGTAAATAAAAAGCACATGGTATTGTTGATCAGCTGTAGGAGAGGATGTATTGGGTATCATTGAACTTGGCTTTAAGGAAATACAATAACTTGCTTTGTTTTGACTGCAATTTGAGATTCTTTTGGCTGCAAACAAGCTCCGCATTTGGCCTCGATCACCACAGTGTGGTTACCAGGAGACCTTTTTCACGGCTTTGTTCACTGTACCAAGACATATTTTTTCCTGCGTGTGACTGCTTGTCAGTTGTTGTTTTTTTTAGCTTCAGTCCCATAAAGATTTTTAACATCAAAAGAGCATGCAGTTATTATCAGTTATTATTCTGCAGTCTGAAAACACAGGTTTACATCTTTACTTTGTTAGAGTTTAGGGAGATATATTTGTATGCACCTTTTGAAGTATTGCATTGGAGAAGTTTTATGGCAACAGAAAAATTGAATAAAATTTCCTCAATTGCAAAAAAAAAAAAAAGTTTTTATACGTGGTTGAGGTTTTTCTTTGCCGAATAATCAGCTGTCCTCCAGTATCAGAAATACTTTATTGATCCCCGGAGAATTGGGGCGTTACAGTCACACTTATATAAACATAAAGAAATGTAAGAAAATACAAATAAATGAGGATTATGTACATGAAGCTACAGTATAAACATAATATATGTAAAGAAATCTAAGTAAGTAACAGATTTACACATATTTGCATTAAGACGTGTAAATTCATGACAAATAACCACATTACCAATAAGTAAATATGAAATGCTGAGATGTGGGATGTATAAAGTGCATTAAATTTAAATCCCAGAATAGTTTAAATAAGAATTAAGTAAGAGTATTCCTTGAAATGTGTAGTATAAATGCAGTGTTAATGCAAGTATTGCACAAATTACCGTACAGCTGAGTTAAGTCAGTATTAAATACAGCAGCTGATGGGTGAAATAAGTCCAGGTCCAGTTCTGGGCCCAGGTTTTAACTTATTTTAATTCACTTGACAGTTGAATCAGTCAGTTAAGTCAGTAATCTTATATGAACCTCAAGATTATTATTTATGAGCACAGGCTTGGTGTCCACTGTTGGGGGTGACCAGCTGTGGGTCTGAGGCTCCAGACCTGCTCACAGCAGACCCCCCTTGGCCCTTTTGTCTTGGCTCATGTCATTAAAAGACAGGACAGCCTGGGGACTGGCCCCCGGCTGTTTGGAGACCACATACCCATCATAAACACACACACACACACACACACACACACACACACACACACACACACACACACACATACCTCCAACTGCCATCTGGGTGACTCCTATTTGGACCCTGCTGTTCTGCTGTTGAAGCGTCTGATAAAAACAAGTGAAACAAGAAAAAACAGGGTCAGTGACTTGGCATAGCCTAGTAATGGGGAGGAAGGTCAGAATGTATGAAATAAAGAGTCCTTGATATGATAACTGCCTGGAGGCACACCCACTGAGGCGTAACAGGTGTAACCGGTCGATCTCTGTTTACAGAGTGATGACAGTCACTGTGTTTGCTAGTAGCCTAATTTAGCAAACAAAGAGTCCGCCTGACTGCTGTGATGACAAATATTCCTGACGGATACTCCTTCCTAGTTTCATGAGAGTGGTGTCGACCATCTTCTCATCTCGCTCATGCAAAAAGAAAAAGGTGAACCACAGGACATATTTCCCAAAATGTAAAATTATTCCTTTAAGAGAAATCAGCAAATGTTTGCCCCAAAAGTCTTTGTTTTTGTGGCCAGATAAACTGAGCTGTCTTAAAGGGGTCTTAAAGGTGAGCTGCCTTAAAGGGGTCTTACAGGTTGCTGATGCTGCCTTCAGAGGGAACTGTCACATAACCAGAGGTCTACGTTATATGCTTGTTTTCTGAAGCTTCAGTAGGCAACAAGTTTTTGGCATCATTGGGCAAAAATCCCATAATAACCTTTCAACATATTGTAATTCAAGTGTTCTGAGAGAAAACTAGACTTGATCCATGGCTCTGTTTTTAGGCTTTAAAAAGTCGAGCCCAACCCCCAGGAAGAGCGCCAGTCGTTGATCCCAACATGGTCCTAGTGGCCAACGGTGGTAGTGCAACTTTTGTGTCCTTCACGTAACGTCATTGGGCCCAAAAAGACTTTTTACATTGACATTAAGCCGTCTGTAACTCAGAGGATCATTTATTTTTTAGGTGAACCAACTCCCCAGTACCAACACTCTGATAGTCCTGATTTAAATCATCAGGTCCTAAAAGTTATAAACCACACTAACAGCTGAATCCAGAGTTATTTCCTTCCTCTGTTTGTGTCTATGGAGACCCAGACCGTGATGACAGCGCAAGCCGTGACGTTGGGACCCCATGACTAGGGCCCAGTAAGACCCAAAAGACCCAGAAGATCCGGGTACTTTTCCAGACCATTGACTTCATGCAGCACTGAGGAACATTCATGGGAATGAACGGGGCCTCGCCTCCAATGCTTAATCCAGTTCTCTTTATGCATCAATGATCTAGCTAATCATGGGAGACTTTGACCAATTACAGGTCATTTCAGAGAGAGAGTGTTCCTATTGGCTGTGCTCTGGCTGGTGGGCAGCGCTTGGTATTTTCTCAGCTGATCTCAACATGGCTGCCGGGTCAAAACCTTTCTCATTTTACAGCTGAACAGTAACTACAAGATGTTTGTGAGAACATGTGAGGAGAGAAATAGTCATTACAGTTACAGAATATTGATCCATATCTGATCAGAGTTCAGTTCATAAGTCTACGGGATCTTTGGTTTTCTTTCCCCCAAAAGGGGGCATGGCCTTGACTTTTTAGAAGTACCTGTATGTGCCAGTCTGATGTATCATCCATCTGCAACCGCTGATCCCGTTCTGGGTCGTGGGGGACTGGAGCTGATCCCAGCTGACATAGGACAAAGGCAGGGTTCACCTGGACAGGTCGCCAGTCCATCACAGGGCACATAGAGACAGACAAGCATTCACGCTCACATTCACATCTATGGGCATTTAGAGTCATCAGTTAACCTGTATGTCTTTGGACTGTGGGAGGAAACTGGAGATCCTGGAGGAAACCCACACTAACATGGGGAGAACATGCAGACTCCACACAGAGGAGCTCCAAAAGCTGCGACCCTCCAGCTGTGAGGCGACAGTGCTGACCACTGCACCACCACGCAGATAAGATAAGATAAGATAAGATATATGATGTGATGATGATGATATGATGATGTATCCATACATACTGATGTATTCAGTCACTGACATACCTAACCGGGGGCTTTTGACTGGGGTCCCCCATGAGCCCACAACATTGGTATGTTTAAAAAGCAATGATCATTAAAACTCTTGGCCAGAAAAAAGCACCTGTGGAATATTAAAGACCAGTTGGAAGGATTCAGGTTACGTAGCCGACATATGTAAATCAAACTAAACTTGGGAAAAAAAAGTTTGTGTGTGTTTGGTGGATTATTTCTCTGTTGTTCCAGTGCTAATAGTCATTGTGCTTCACATGGTTGAAAGCCTGTTTATTTACCTTCACAGTGATGTTCAACTAGTAAGGATCATGTATTTGTGAGATGAGCAGCACAGCTGATTATGTGGGTAACAACCATAACCCATAAATACATGATCCTTACTATCACTGTGGGCGGCTGTGGCTCAGATATAGAGCAGGCCGTCCACCAATTGGAAGGTCGGTGGTTCGATCCCCGGCAGCTCCAGCCACGTCGATGTGTCCTTGAGCATGACCCGGTGATATGACCCGGTGATATGACCCAGTGATATGACCCCAGATTGCTCCCGAAGGCATAGCCATCGGTGTGTATATGAGTATTTAGATTAGATCCTGGGGCGGGCCTTAGCAGCCTCTGTCATCAGTGTGTGAATGTGTGTGTGAATGTAGTGTAAAGCTCTGAGAAGTGAGATATAAATGCGGATCCATTTACCATCCATCGACTGTGAAGGTAAACAAACAGGCTCTCCAACCATGTAACATACAATTAGCTGTGGAACCGAGAAATCATCCACCAAACATGTTGATCCAAGTTCATTCAGTAGGTTCACCTTCCTGAAACCAGGCCACCTGAACCGGTTTGTGTGTGTGTGTGTGTGTGTGTGTGTGTGTGTGTGTGTGTGTGTGTGTGTGTGTTAGCGCGCCTCGCCCCGCCCAGGCGTGACGTCGCCGCCGTTGGGGCCCCTGAGAGCAACTGTCCTTTAACAGCGAGTCTTCAGCAGTCGGCGGGAGGAACCAGCAGCGGCCCGCGGTCTGAAAACAGCCCAACGTTTCTCGTCTGAACGGTGAAACCACGCAGCGTGGATATATGTGACTTCCGTCCGTCGTTGTGGTGACGAAGGGCGGCTGAAAGCAGGAGAGTTCGCCCTGCCCGGAGCGGCTCCGTGTCGGGACTCTGCGGGAGAAAGTCGGCTCGTATCACCGGAGACCATCTAACCGCTCCGGGAAGGAAGTTGATCCGCTGACGGAGCGCCGCTCGGCTGCGTGGAGGTCGCAGGTATGTCGGTTAAAGGGCTCCGCAGCTGCTTGGTGGTGTCCGTTCATGAGGAGGATTAATACGAGAAACTTATTAAAGAACAACTACAGTAAACTGCTGTGGTGAGAAGCAGCAGAGGCGGGGGGGGGGGGGGGGGGGGGGGGCTGAAATCGATTAGTTGATCGATAGAAATGTAATCAACAATTCTGATGATTGATTATTCGTTTAAAGGCATTAATCAAACGAAAACACCAAACATTCACTGGTTCCCAGCTTCTCAGATGTGAATTTGGTTTGTTTTTTTGACTCAACAGTCGATCAAAGTGTGGTTCAAATAACCAATCAATAATGATATTAATTATTAGTTCAGCGAAAATACACACAAGTATTTGGAGAGAACTGCTGCTTTTGTCTACCTGTTGGCCAGCTGTTATTATTATTACTATTATTATCATCGTAACATACGTGTATGCATATTTCAGACTAATCCATTAGTTGTCAGCTGGTAAATTAATGGCAAACTATAATTAATCAAAATCATTTTTTTAAGTAACTTTTTTCAATGGCTAAATTTTGGGAATATTTTCTGGTTTCTATCCTCTATGATAGTAAACTGAATATCTTTGAGTTGTGGATTTGAGGACGTCGTCTTGGGCTTTGAGAAACACTGATCAATATTTTTCACCACCTTCTAACATTTTATAGACCAGAAGTAATCGATCAATTGAGAAAATAATTGACAGATTAATGGACATCTTAGTTTATTCGTCTTTTTTCTCTCTCTCTCTCTCTCTCTCTCTCTCTCTCTCTCTCTCTCTCTCTCTCTCTCTCTCTCTCTCTCTCTCTCTCTCTCTCTCTCTCTCTCTCTCTCTCTCTCTCTCTGATGCCACATGTGCTTTCCAAGATAAAAGTTTTTAATCACATGAGCAATATTTTCCAGAGTTGCTGCACAGATGTGTGTCAGCACTGTTAGCAGCCCTGCTATGTTTAGCCAGAAGAGTCCGAACCACGATGTGGATGAGTGGCCTCCATCCAGTACGGTTCTTCCTGTGTGACCAGACAGTATGAAGCAAATGACTCTCGGCGAGCACAAACCCCTTTTCAGATTGATTCTGGCCACTCTAAACGTCTCCCTTCCTAGTTGTGTTCCTGTGAGTCTCGGATGTGGCTGGTATCTCTCACCATCTAGTCGCTGCCCTGCACGGTTGGTCGGGTGTGATACAAATAGGCACAAACAGAACAGCTTGTACGTACGGTATGTATGTCGTTTGATGAGTTGCATCAGATTGAGGAACTTGAAATTCCACGTATGCATCCATTTGTGATTTTAGGGAAGCACAAGTTTGGTGGTTGTGATTTTAGAGATCCAGTGACTATCATTTGGATTATTTTTTTTTATTTCATGACTCCAGAGCACTAGCAACTGGTGCTGTGCTGTATGATTTCTCTTTGCCAAATGGTCTAACCGAGTCTCTTGGGGCATTTCAGCCATTTTGCCCTTCAGACACACCCATCGTTCTGCATTAATAGCCCAAAACTTCCCCACACCTTGTGGAGGGTGCTTCCTTATAGACGTTTGCAGATGTCGTCCTCCAGCTCAGTGATCAGGCCCGAGCTCCAGGTTCCCGCTCAAGGACACTTTGACCGTCACAGGATGCGCATTCACCTGTTGATTTAATCGAACCTGTGACCTTTTCGCAGACATGACATTTTCTCTGCTCGCGCCCATGTATTCATCGTACCGAGTCCGTGCCGCCTAATGAACCATTACTATTCCTCACACATTCCCGTCAGTGACTAGCCCTTCAGAGATGTGGAGAGGAACAGGGATGAGTAATAACAGTCACCTACATAAGGCACCAAGTTTCTTCCTAATGTGTTCAAGTGAAGAACACTCATGTCAAAGGCAGGTCGACTATTTATTTGATGGACGAGCTTGACTTTGGTTGAATCTGACACTTCTCGGGACTTTTACTTTGGAAAATCTCGAAATAAATCCAGTAAAATGTTTGATTTTCAGCATGTATGTAGTCAGAGATGATCTGAAGTCAAATATTTCAGGATCATTGATATTATTTATTCCATTTTTTCTCCAGCAACCCAAAAATCACAGAATAAAGACGTTTCCCTCACAGATTAGTGGGATTTTCTTTTTAATTTATCAGGGTCATGTAATGTTTTATACTCTGCTGAATATAATCCATCAGTCTGATTTCCATAGATGGATTCTGTAGATCCAGTTCCCTTTGTTAACACCTTATTTTGAAAATCAGACGTAGTCCCAGGTGTCTACTTCCTCTAACTCCTCCAAGGTGGTCTCTAGCTCTCCGTCAGCTCCGTTCTCTTTATCCATCCATGGTCAGCTCCATCGGGGCCGTCTGAATGCATTTAACATAAATGTCAGTATATGGAGCTCTACAGTCGTAGCGTCGGCCCGTCGGACCACGGAGACGAGAGCGCCGGCCGGCCGGACCGCACGTTACCGCCGTACGATGACGTTTCCCGTCCGTGACGGAGTTAGCGTGCAGCTTTAGCCGTGATGTCTAGCTCTGCTTTTCCAAAGTGTTTCCCTCCTTTACTGGATGTGTAGTGTTTACCAGGCTGGATTTAACATGGAGGGTGGAGGTCGGATCCACGCCCACCCTCCACCCTTTAATACTTTCTGAGGTTTGTTCTGGTTGATCGATGCCGAACGGATATGATGTCACGTTGCTCAGACTACCACAATAAAAGCGGTAACTTCCTTCTGCCTCCACATAGACTCAGATGAAGCAAACATTGATTCTGGTGATTAAAAAAAATCAATTTCAAAATAAAAAAAGATTTCCCACCCTGAGATAACAGGGCAGACCAGTCGAAGGATTGTGGCTTTCTTTAGTCCTGAATGAACTGCACTTTGGCTGCAGCTGATTTAAAGATCTGGTCCTTCACCAGCCTTCCTGTCATTTCAAGGTCAGTGAATCCAGCACATCCTAAATGGGAGATCTGGAGCGACCCATGGGTGCTGCTAATTATGGGGACATCCCATCAGGTCTGTACTATAAACCACATTGTCGACACAGAAACCTGCGCTGTCCTGTTTTTCGTTCTCTCCGGTGCCACCTCAGACCACTTTACAGAGTGTTTTCCTGGCTGTTAGCCTGAGCTCCTTATCACATCCAACTAAGTATAAGTAGGCTCAACCAACAAATCTGCAAACAAAACAGCCTTTGTCTGTCCGATTTCTAATACAGAACAACAGAAAAATGTCTGCAGTCGAGCAGAGGCTTCTATAAAATAATGAACATCCACTTTGTTAACTCTGCTCACTAGCTACGATCTGCAGATATTCTGTTGGATTTATCGTTAACATAAGCAAATAAAAGCCGGGTATATACAAACATAGCATTAGCTTATGGAAACACTCAGTAGTCAACCAGCTCTGTTGTTCCTCTTGGTATTGGTTTCCTTTAGTTAATCTTTGAAGGGACTGTCATGTCCCGCTTTGCCACCAACACAGTCACACTATCTGTCTGCTCATGAAATGAGGAAACTCAGCGTATTGACTCCATTTCAGCTAATATTATTGGACAAGCAGAGCAGAAATACTTCATTTTGGCTTTTTAGCTTGTGTAAATGCTGCTGCGACACCAGCTGACCGCCAACCAGCAGGTCACACTAATTTCCCTCAGGATGAATAAACCAGGGCTGCACAATACTGTACATCGTATCAGCATGGACATTGCAATGTGCAAAAAATGCACAAAAATTTATGATGTAAAATAGACATTTTTCAATTATTATCAGGAAAGATGAAGAAGGGTGGGTTTTGAGATGCAAACAAAACAAATCTCTCTCTCTCTCTCTCTCTCTCTCTCTCTGTCTTAAGTGCTTCATTTATTAAATATGATTTATCTGGGTACTTATCAAAATACCTCATTACTTAAAGAGCTAAATGAGACTTGCCTTCCTCATGACATTAGATTCCAAAGCCACTCTGTCTGTCAAACAATCTGTTTATCAATCTGCTGTCAGTCTGTTCATGAAGCAGTGAAATTCATCGTAATGACTCTGTTTCAGTTAACGTTAGTGGGCATCCAGAGCAGAAATACTTCCATTATTTACTAGAGCACATAATTGTTTATCTAGCTGTTTATTTTGCTCTCAAAGTGCTCCAGGTTTATGCATTTAACTTTAACATGTAGCCAACAAAATAAATATCCCTGTATTTTTTTAATATTGCAAACTATCATGGGGGGGGGGTCTTCTTTTGGGGGGGGGGTTGGGGACCGGGGGGGGCCCCGTTCCAATCCCCCCCCGGGCCCAAAAATAGAGTGGGATTGGTTGGTGGGGGGGGGGCCGTTTTTCTCCTCTGTCCCCCCCGGGGGGCCCCCCCCCAGGACCCCACCCCCCCCCCTCCTCCGGGGGCTCCTCGGAAGCAGCCCCCCCCCCCTCCCCCCCCCCCTTTATTAATTTTTTTTTTTTTTCTTGTCTTCTTGTTCCATTTTTTATTTTTTTAAAATATAATTTAATTTTCCCCATTGTGGGACTAATAAAGATAGATCTTCTTCTTCTTCTTCTTCAGCCCTAATCTTAACACAACCAGCAGGCTTCTGAGCTCCTGCATCACCAGCAGGGTCTGAAACTAGCACCCACCACCCGCCTCATGCAGGTAAATCGTAGGCAGCGGCGGTAAAATTGTAAGGCCATCCGCCACTTTGTCAGACAGCCGGCATGCTGTTAGGTGGAAATAGAGAGCCGGTTCTTAGTTGTCTGATTCTTTGGCATCTCATGCCTCCGTATCTATTGATTTCTCTGTATTGATGCTTTCCAACAGTTATATCTCCACAATGACTCATACGCACGCCGTATGATGTTTCAGAGAAAAAAAGACCAAAAGAGCTAAACAGCCTGGTGCTTCTACACCTGGAGGACACGCTGATAATGAGACGCTGTGTTTAAATCAACAGGAGGAGAGTTAGTACGAGCCGTTAGCAGCCGTTAGCGGCCGTTAGCGGCCATTAGCGGCCGCTAGCAGCCGTTAGCGGCCGTTAGCAGCCGTGAGCAGCTGTTAGCAGCCGTTAGCAGCACAGTCCTGACTGGATAAATAACAGAACTACTAATGTTAAAGGAGGTGCCACTGAATTATTATTATTATTATTATTATTATTATTATTATTATTATTATGAGGTGTTATTATGATGCTCTGGAAAAATGACAATTGTGTGAAGGTAAATTACAACATTATCGTGATGTGTTCGAATGTAATTTTGTGAAATTAAGTTTTTGGCGAGAAACTTGAATAAATCCAGATGAAGATGTTTTCACAGTAATATAAAATATGTAATAGAGAGAATTATGAGCTGTTTAACTTCCTAGCACTAGCTGTGAGCAGCTTACCAAAGTTTCTTTAATCAAGGCAAATATGTAAATGATCATAATCATTTGAATAGTGTGTTTTATACAAAGAACGAATATAGATGACAACAATAACAAGTACAGTACAGAAAAACAGGGCTCCCCAGAAGCCACGGTGTAATATGAACACTGTAATGTGCCATGTATATGAAGTTTTCTGTTTTTAAAATATATTGAACATTGAATGACATTGATCTAAATTATTCCTTCATTTTGATATACATATATATGTATATATGTTTTATAATTATTATTATTAATATTTTATATTTTATTATTATTACACACACACACACACACACACTGCCACAGTGGCAGGAAGTGAAAACAGTTCATGTCAGACCCTGATCACCAGTAATGCCTTTAATGAGTCTAAACCCAAATGTGTGTTTAGTCAGATGCAGCTGCTGCTATTAAAGTGCTTGGCTGCCTCTGTTTTCCAAGATCCATTAAAACCAGCTTACAGGGATATACTGCCGCATGGACACAACTAATCCATAATGTTACAGTCATTTTGCCGACAGCAGTAGCTCCTGACTACGGCAGATACATCAGTGGGTTTAAACTCTTTATGGGCATTAAAGGGAAGATATCAACTGCCACAAGTATCCCCTGTAATGGCCAACGCACACAGAGGGCCTTTATGTAAATAGCACGTTGCATGTGTTCAGCACACTGAGCAAACTAAAGTAAGCGTGTTCAGGCAGTCTTAGGACAGCCACACATATTTGTGGTGTTGGCGCTGTACTCCAGCACACTATGAGGTGACTCTGCTTTAAATCTAGGTGACCGGATCACAACCCTGAGACTTATAGTTGAACAATCCACAGAACTCAACTCACAACTGTACGCTCGCTGTCTTTATCGATTACGAGAAAGCCTTGGACTCAGTCGACAGGACGACGCTGTGGAACGTCCTTGCCCACTACGGAGTCCCCACAAAGATCATCCATCCATCCATCGTCAACCGCTTATCCCGTTAGGGGTCGCGGGGGGGCTGGAGCCGATCCCAGCTGGCATTGGGCGAAGGCGGGTTCACCCTGGACAGGTCGCCAGTCCATCGCAGGGCACATAGAGACAGACAACCATTCACCCTCGCATCCACACCTACGGGCAATTTAGAGTCATCAATTAACCTAAACAGCATGTCTTTGGACTGTGGGAGGAAGCCGGAGTACCCGGAGAAAACCCACGCTGACTGCGTGCTCTCGGACGCGCGAAGAGGATTACATGAAAACGAAATTACTTTACCTGAGTATTTTTATTTGATGTAACTTTATAGCCCGCTTCTACTCCGCTATGTATTAGAGGGAAATGTTTTTTACTTCAATTATTAATTTGACAATATTAGTTACTAGCTATGAGCAGATTCAGATTCTGAATACAAAATATAAATCGGCTGTGGTGTATTATTTATAGTGTAGCATATTATTATTATTAAGCATATAAAATAATTCAAATGAGCACCTTTATCAGCTGCAGCATTAAAGTGCTGAACACATTAATGCATCAATAACTAGAATACAATAATATACCATAATATATATGGTATTATTGTGAAATGGACCATTCTGCATACTGAGGATGCTACTTTTACTTTTGGTACTTTTTCCCATTGAGAAGCATAAACGTATTATTGGTTGATTATGAAACAGTTCAGATGCACATGTAGAGGCAGATGCAGCAACTTTCACAAACGCTGACTGACGCTTGCAACAGCATTGGAGGAGAAAGGAGGTTTTTTTTTATTTTTTTATTTTGCTGCGGTGGTGAAAACATTACCGGTGGAAACTCTGTCGCTGCAGTCCAGCCGAAAACCAAAACAGACAGCTTGTTTCTTCTTTGGCAGGTTTGGCACCTTTCCTGTTTCACCGTGCTGATTACGACACAGCGCCACCACAGCATAACGCTGCAATTTTAGTTACAAATGACAGAAATCCATCTGGTGCAACACTTGTTAGAAAACACCGTCACTGTGTGACACACACATGAGAACACAAAGTCATGAATGAAATTAATGACCATGTATGATTATAATGATGGCATTTAATATCAAAGTAGTTTAAAACACTGAATGAACATATTCAAAGTTTTGTAGCAGGAGACACTTCAGAGTCCAGAGCACTTGTTTCAACGCCAGCTGTGTCTGTCTTCATCTGAGTCAAAGACATTACACATTGCACATTTTATCTCGACCAGGCATTTTCCACTCGGTCTTAACCTGTCAGGTGTGGCCGTTGTCACCGGTTCTGTTTCCACTGCTCTCTGCCCACTTTGCAGACCAGTTCCTGGTTTTACGTTTCACCACGGCTCAGGGGGCGAAACTTAATCCAACTTTCATGTACTCTCGGGGGGTGAAATGCAACACCTGGTATGCATAATTTTTTTCAATAGTCTTTTCTATGAAATATCAGAAAATATTGAAAAGTGACAATCTCAGTTCAGCACAGCCCAAGGTGACATCTTCAGATGTCTTGTTTGGTTTGTCCAGAAGTATAAAACTCAAAGGTATTTAGTTTACTGTTGAACCAGTGTTCATTTTGTTAATGAAAACTATGTTCATCAACAATGTTTTCTTCCATGACTAAGACGAGACAACAATGAGACGGCGCTCACAGTGACGATATCAAACTCAAACGATCGTTTCCTTTTTAAGATGCAGACTAAATCTAAAATAGCTGTCAGTATTAACACTGTGTTGAACCCACCTAAAGCCCACACAATGACATTATTTCATCAACAATAAAAAAAATCTATTTTAATAATAGATTGTCATTTTTCAGCCATAGTGACCAAAGAATTACAGTTTTTGCATTCTCTAAGGTGACAATTTGCTGTTTTTCTAAGTCTTTTATGATATTAAACTAAATATTGTGGACTGATGGTCAGAGAAAACAAGAACTCTGAGTATGTTAAATGGGTCTGTGGGAAGTCGTGATGGTCGTGTTCAGGTTATAGTTGGTTAAATTCGCAGCTATTGGACACACCCTGTGCCACGACTCATGCCTGATTTGCCGCCCATTTGGCGTGGCTGTTGGTTGTGTCTCCACTGTGTGCTAACTGTCTGGCAGAGATGACAATGAGATGGGTTAATGAGACAGCCCTCGGTGTTTGTGAAACAGGATATGACTGGAGTTTGGTGACATGTGAGCAGCTTAGGTTACATAGGCAAACGCACGACGACACAACAGAGGAACTAGTTTACCACCCAGCAATTTCACAAGCACAGTTCCTCAGTGAAACTCCACACTGAAGCCACACAACAAAAACACGTTGAGAGACGAACACAAGAAAGGTAGAACTCAAGGTTAAACTCTTAAACATGCACAGAAATAAGTTAAGGCCTTGTTTGTCTGCACTCTTCCTCTCTCTTCCCCAGACCCCGAGGATGTGTAGCATACTCGTTCATCTCTTTCATAATCCAGACATAATGCTAAATATCGGATGTTGCACAGGAGCCAATCAGACTTCCTCTCTTCTTCTTCGTTTCTAGTATGTGCAGGTTGTTTGGGGTCAAGGTTATGTAAGGCTCCAGCTTCGTCATCTGAGTCATCCTCATTCTTCCCTTTATTTAATTACCAACTCTTAACTTTCAAACTGTAATCTGATCATTTTAAGTGTGATTTTGATCTTAGTTGAGAGTAAGTGCAGTTGCACAAACACAATGTCACAAGACTCCAGCTCCACAAGAAAGACACAGTTCTGCATCCTGTTATGAAATGTGGTCATGTGTGCAGCTCATTGTGTCATATCAGAAGAAGGGAAGTGAGATGGGTGTGGCTGAGTCAGCGCTCCTCACTCACTGTTATGACGTAAAATAGACTTTTTTAGATTATTATTGGGAAAACCCAAGAATGGTGTCTCAACCCGAAAACAATCCCACACTTTAAAATCAACCTCTTTTTTTATTTGTTATCTATGTTTTTTTGTTTTTTATTGATTTTCTACTGATCACAGTGGCAGAGTGTGATGATCCACAGGGTCAGTGTCACAGCCAAAGGCTCCACTGTGTTCACATAGTCTCCTGTAGTGGATATCAGGAGGATTTTAGAGCCAGATTCCCTTTCAGGAGCTAGAAAACCCATCTGGCACACTGTGGGTATCCAGGTGTCCACATGGAGAGTCCTCCTGGTCCTGTCCTGACTAAAACCTCTGTAGGATCTGAGCTGTGTGTTGTTTCTATCTGCTTTGGCTCAGTTGTAGTCGAGGAGTAGCTGAATGAGTTCAGTTCATCTCTGTTCATGGCGTCATTGTTATAATGGTGTCATCCACTGTCTAATGTAGACAACAGTTTAGGCCAGGATTCCTCTGGTTCATCCCAGTTTCCTCAGACACAGTAACAGTCACAGTGTTACTGACACTGGGGATGAATCCTCTGAGGTCTTACCGGTCCACAGAGACCAGGATCCTGCTGATAGACCTGGTCGTTGTGGAGCTATTCTTCATTATTTTGGGTGTGTCTGTGTAGGAGAACCACACCTTCCAGCTCCACAGGGTTTAAGAGGATATAAAATTAATTTCTGCGTTTGTGAAAAATGCATATATGCATATTTATCTCTGTTTGCTTGTAGTAAGTGCTTCATTCATTGAGTGTGATGTATCAGGGGATTTGTCATAATACTTCATCACTTAATGAGACTCGCCTTCCTCACTGCATTAGCACGAGTGGCGTTATTACTGTAAACAGAGCCACACACTTCCTAGACTGCCTTGTCTGACATACAAGCAGTCTGTTTCTGTTTCCTTGTGGTCCTGTTGTTTTTAAAGATATGTTCATTTCCTGCAATAACCGCTGTCATTGGTTGCAATTTAACATTTTCCACTGAAAGGCTGAACAACCACATCTCCAATAGCTGCAGTGAGGCTTTTTCTCAGTCCACTAATACATAGTTCACTTGAGGGCTGCAACTAACAATTATTTTCATCGTTCATTAATCAAGATAATAATCAACAGATTAATCAATTAGGTGTTTGGTCTATAAAATGTCAAAAAAACGGTGTCGATCAGTGTTTCCCAACGCCGGAGGTGACGTCCTCAAATGTCTTGTTTTGTCCACAACTCAAAAATATTCAGTTTACTCTGAGAGGAAGAAAGAAAGCAGAAAATATTCACAGTTAAGAAGCTGAAATCAAAGAATTTGTACTTTTTTCTTTAAAAAAAAATGCTATTGAGATGCAGCTCAGCACTTTGTCGGGTTTTCTACTCATTAATAAGAAATTTAAAAAATAATTAATCAATGAATTAACCAATGAAAATAAATTGTGTTATTGTAAGAGTGTAAAACATGATGATAGAAGTACATGATGTCCATCCTCAGGCTCTATTATGTCTCATAAGTTGCTTCAGCATTTTTTGGGTTGATATATTTGTTACACAGCTTTGGTGTTAAATTTAACCATTTTTTTCAATTGCTAAAAATGATAAATAATCCCTCCAAAATACCACATTAGTCTTAATGTGGTCTGGTAGCAGGTCTGTAATGTGGAGACAGCAGGTCAACAGTAGAGGTCTCATAGAAGTGGTGAACATCACCTGAAAGCTGGAACCTGGAGATTAATCTGAGATTCAGCTCAGCTTTGTGTCAAGTTGGTCATACATCAGAAATAAACGTGAATTAATTAATTTATTAGTTAAAATGGATTGTAAAAGTGTCTAATGGTTTAGAAGATTATGATAGAAGTATATGACGTCCATCCCCAGGCTCTGTAAGTTGTTGCAGCAATTTCTGGGTTGATACTATTAGAATAGAATTAATAAAAAATGATCAATAATCCTCCAAAACACCACATTAAGACACTAAGACCTTGAGGAACACCATAGAAAAAGACATGCTGGGCTTTGGGATGACATTTGGAGATTTTAAAACTCATTTTTTGGCAATTAGATGGCGAATACTTGTGTTGTGTAAAGGTCTCAGAAACCCCCATCCATCCTCTGAATGCTCGAGGTCTCTGGATACCACGATGTAGTAGTAGTAGTAGTAGTAGTAGTCAGTATAGCTAGGAAAGTCATCCATCCTCTGAATGCTCCAGGTCTCTAGATACCACGATGTAGTAGTAGTAGTAGTAGTAGTAGTAGTCAGTATAGCTAGGAAAGAAGCCTTTTTCCCAGTTCCAGAAAGTATTTTTTCTCTCTTTTACTTTCACACCATCCATCCTCTGAATGCTCCAGGTCTCTGGATACCACGATGTTGTAGTAGTAGTAGTAGTAGCAGTAGTAGTAGTAGTCAGTGTAGCCAGGAAAGCCATCCATCCTCTGAATGCTCTAGGTCTCTAGTTACCAGGATGTAGTAGTAGTAGTAGTAGTAGTAGTAGTAGTCAGTGTAGCTAGGAAAGCCATCCATCCTCTGAATGCTCTAGGTCTCTAGTTACCAGGATGTAGTAATGGTGGTGGTGGTAGTAGTAGTAGTAGTAGTAGTAGTAGTAGTAGTAGTAGTCAGTGTAGCTAGGAAATACCCCCATCCTCTGTATGCTCTAGGTCTCTAGTTACCAGGATGTAGTAGTAGTAGTAGCAGTAGTAGTAGTAGTCAGTGTAGCCAGGAAAGTCATCCATCCTCTGAATGCTCTAGGTCTCTGGATACCACGATGTAGTAGTAGTAGTAGTAGTAGTAGTAGTAGTAGTAGTAGTAGTAGTAGTAGTCAGTATAGCTAGGAAAGCCATCCATCCTCTGAATGCTCTAGGTCTCTAGATACCACGATGTAGTAGTAGTAGTAGTAGTAGTAGTAGTAGTAGTCAGTATAGCTAGGAAAGCCATCCATCCTCTGAATGCTCTAGGTCTCTAGTTACCAGGATGTAGTAATGGTAGTAGTAGTAGTAGTAGTAGTTGTCAGTGTAGCTAGGAAAGCCATCTATCCTCTGAATGCTCTAGGTCTCTAGTTACCAGGATGTAGTAATGGTAGTAGTAGTAGTAGTAGTAGTAGTAGGAGTTGTCAGTGTAGCTAGGAAAGCCATCTATCCTCTGAATGCTCCAGGTCTCCAGTTACCAGGATGTTGTAGTAGTAGTAGTAGTAGTAGTAGTAGTAGTAGTAGTAGTAGTTGTCAGTGTAGCTAGGAAAGCCATCCATCCTCTGAATGCTCCAGGTCTCTAGTTACCAGGATGTTGTAGTAGTAGTAGTAGTAGTAGTAGTAGTAGTAGTAGTCAGTGTAGCTAGGAAAGCCATCCATCCTCTGAATGCTCTAGGTCTCTAGTTACCAGGATGTAGTAGTGGTGTGTAGTAGTAGTAGTAGTAGTAGTCAGTGTAGCTAGGAAAGCCATCCATCCTCTGAATGCTCCAGGTCTCTAGTTACCAGGATGTAGTAGTAGTAGTAGTAGTAGTAGTAGTAGTCAGTGTAGCTAGGAAAGCCATCCATCCTCTGAATGCTCTAGGTGCTCTAGTTACCAGGAGGTAGTAATGGTAGTAGTAGTAGTAGTAGCTTTAGTCAGTGTAGCTAGGAGTAATACCCCATCCTCTGTATGCTCTAGGTCTCTAGGGTTACCAGGATGTAGTAGTAGTAGTAGTAGTAGTAGTAGTAGTAGTAGTAGTAGTAGTAGGTCTCTAGTTTGTGGCTGTAGGTAGTAGTAGTAGGTCTCTTTTATAGCTTCAAAGTCTCATGTGGCTGTGATTATCCTAGAGGTAGTAGTAGTAGTAGTAGTAGTAGTAGTAGTAGTAGTAGTAGGTCTTTAGTTACTAGGATGTAGTGGTAGTAGTAGTAGTAGGTCTCTTTTATAGCTTCAAAGTCTCATGAGGCTGTGATTATCCTAGAGGTAGTAGTAGTAGTAGTAGTAGTAGTAGTAGTAGTAGTATCATCCTAGAGGTCACCACAGGTCATTTTATACAGTGATCAATGAAATGGCTCCTATGGGGACTAACATCATCACACATGGATCCAGTTGGATCCACCAGAGTCTCAGCTTTACACCGAGACCCAGTTTATGGGATTCAACACTGTTTAGTATGCAGAAATATTCAAAATAAATGATTTAGAATGAGGGAAAAATATCACATTTATACTGCATTTTAAAAAACGGCATGTGATTCTCATAAAGGGGAGACTCATGGACACCCATAGAAGCCATTTTCATCATGCCATCAGTCGTATTTCTGACTGTTTGTTGTAGATCACTACTCTGCAGTTCTTGGAAAGAACACACACACACACACACACACACACACACACACACACACACACACACACACCGTTTAAGTTTAGATTACGTTGAGTGTGAGTGAATGAGTCGTGCCAAAGAGAGAGGTGACCTTTAGCATGCGGAGTCGGACTGACAAGTATTTGTTGATAATTAGAAATTCCATTCTATTTAAAGGAAGTGTGTGTGTGTGTGTGTGTGTGTGTGTGTGTGTGTGTGTGTGTGTGTGTGTGTGTGTGTGTGTGTGTGTGTGTGTGTGTGTGTGTGTGTGTGTGTGTGTCTTGTACAGCTATCCTTGTGAGGACCAATTTGAGTTTTCAACCTGCAGAGTGAGGAGATTTTTAGAAAGTGAGGACGTTTGGGCCCCTCAGACCTTCTGAGGGGGCCAGAGAGCCGAAGTTGGGGTCAAGCATTTAGCTGTGATGGTTAAAGTTTGGTTGAGGAGCTAAGGAACAAACATAGAAGTACACAGGTATGCGTTAGGTGTGTAAGGTTATTGTCAGCTGATATAAGACGCTCTTTATTCCACCACCATATTATGAAACAGTGTTTTCCTTGTAAAGACCCACAGTTAATTTAGAAGATTGACATTTTAAGAAGATATTGAGAGACGGAGCTAATTCAGCAGGTCGGCCCGGGTTGTTTTGGCTACACCGTCCACCAACCAGGGGATCAGGTTCAGACCATCATGCATCTCTCAAGTGCTGAAAGCTGCTGAGTCACTGAGGAAGAGACAGTCAGCTGTAGGCGCATCGCTAACCTGACCTCCACTACTAATTAACGCAACTGAATCGTTTTTGTTTCAGATGGACATGCTCATCCATCATTCAGAAAAGAGACACTGAAGCTGTTTTACAGACAGCAATACATGAAACATTCAACCATTGTGTCTGACTGATGACGCAGTCACATGGGAAAGAGCCAAGCGTGGCTGATGCATGAACTAATGCTAAACATGAAGCATAAAGTAAGATGAGCTCAGAAATGGAGGCTTTGTGGCAACAACAGATGTTTATGTAACATGTCACCATGGCGTTAAATAAAAGTAGTGATCTCTAATTCTTCCTGCTCGTCGTCCACCATGTTTGTTTACACTAAAATCACATTCGATTGCAAGAGAGAGGTTTTTTTGGTTGTGCCTCTTGTTGTTTCTGAGTGAATCTGTTAGTGTGTGGTGTGATGTTTTGGCCAAATCATTGTTCTCCACACTCTATAGGGAAAAAAGGAAAATTTTTCAGAGGATCTTGTTATTTTTGGGCTCTCCCATTAAAAAATCTCTTGGTGTGGTCCAGCCATCTTTACAACTCCCCCCCCATTCACCGGTAAAATGGCTTTTTGCTGGCTGACCTTCTATCCATGGGGAGAGCGGTCCTTTACTGCGGTGCATCGCTTGAAATTGCCACCGATTTAAAAGTTGAAATTGTTTTAACTTTGGCCTCGGCTGCTGCTGATCTTTCAAAGTGCGACCAACGAGAATAGCTACAACTGGTGTTCCTTGCACTCTTTTTGGTGACATAACATTCCTGCTGCCTCCACAAGGCTCTGCGCCCGACCTCGCGGCGAGTGAAGAGCACATATCTTATCATGTGAAGGCAGCTTAATAGCTGAAGTGGGACCTTTAGCCCTTTGTGAATACTTGTGTTGACTGTCGATATTTGGTGGGCAGACTCCAGCTCAGACGGCACCTCTCTTAGGCTATTTATGGAGCTCTCTATTCGCACCATCTCGCCGTTAGGCCCACATTCCCTCATGCAGTAACATCCTCTTATATTCTTCAGGCCTGAGTCAAGTAGAGCTCAAAAATATCTCTTTAGTAGTTTTAATATACACAGGTGCAGGATGGACTCTGTGTGCAACAAACTACAACACAGGGACAAAGAGAGTTTATCTACAGAGCATGATTCATGCACAGAGGCAATTCAGTGTTTAACATAATGCATAAAATATATGAAAGAAGACATACAGTAGTTAAAAGTTAAAACAGATAAATGGCAGTGATATAACCTACTCTTCAAAACCAGGAATAGTAAAACATCTTATGTATTCCTGATTGGGTGACAGTAATCTGCCTAGATTAACGAATAATGATTTTGCTTTGTTTGTGTAACCAAATATCCCTCTGTATGTATTCATAGGTCATTCGTAGGACACGGTTAGGCTGGCAGTATTTCAAGCAGATGCATTTCTAGTATGGTATGAGTGGCTGGTTGTGAGCCTTTCTTTCTATCTCTCTGTGCAGACGTCTTATTGATCTCCACGGTGGACCGTAACCAGTAGAACAGGAGAAGTAGATCAAGTAAAATGTGGCTGAAAGAGACTCTGATTTTACTATAGTGTCCAAAGACAGGAGGACAATTTGAACTTGGTACGATCCAGTGCCAGGTCTTGATACCCAACAACAGTGAAGACTTTAAGTCACGTGGAAGCGCACACGGATAAATGGTCAAACCAAATCCCACTAACACTTTGCATTATTGTTCAGCCTTCATCATGTCATCATTTGACCCCTGCTTGGTCCCAAACCCCCTCTGCCAGGTTAGGGTTGACCTTTGTCCAGAGACCTGATGATGGACACCTGTGATCCTGCCCTGGTGACCTCCTCCACACTAGTTACTGGTTTATTGCAGCAGAGAGTGTGCACTCATGAGCACACTTGTTCTCCGTTTTATAGCCTTTTTGCATACAGTGTTTGGAAATGACTTCTCTGTTTCAGAGACTCGCCACTGAAGTTTGGTCAACAGAAACGCAGATTGTGCTAATCAGTGCTGCTTCATTAGTCAGTTAACGTGACCTTGAATAGGAGGATTATTTTCAGTTAAGAGGAGCTGTGTTCACCTGATGCTGTTCTCCACAGCAGATATAATAGAGGCCCTGTGGCTGTGAGACAAGCCAGAAAATCATGAGAGATGTCACCGACATGTCTTTTAATTCTTCGTGGCAGTAGGGATGGAGGTGATGGAGAAAGACTGCAGTGTGTTTCATCGTTTTTATACAGTCTGAACTGCGGTCTAACCGATGCTGGATTGTTGAGGCAGATATCAATATTTGGTAGTTACCAGTACTGTGGAAACCACTTTATAGTGATCACGGGTACAATGATCAACCACTTATGCGGCTCAAAAAGTTTGGGACATAATCATTTCTTTACAACTGCTGATAGTAATCAAGTAGTCCCCTTGCAGTGTTCATTTTGGGTCTTTTCATACATGGCAACATATGGGAAAACATTTTAAAACTACGTTAGACTAACGTTAATCAAGTTTTTGTTTTGTTTTTTACTTTACTCCCTTGATACTTTGCCTCGCGGGCCGTCTGCTCTCCGGTGGGATACCTGTGCTGCATACACACTGACAGCATGAAAAGTATTTTTCTCCGAACAGGAAATGAAGGTGCACGGGAAAAGCACCTGTTGTTGAAGCCGCCGTAGTCAAGTGGGTTGATAACGCCTCGTCACGTAATTCCCCTAAAGCGAAAATGTGCAGATCCTCAACCAGCTCTGTGGCACACAAGCAGACTGCACCCATCTTCCTTCATGCTGCAACGAGAAAGAACGAGTCCGAGCCAAGAGGCGGGGATCGACATCCACGCTGGCGCTGCAGAGTGGCCAAAAATGTCATTATTTAGCGAGCCAGTAAATAGTGAAGCAGTCTGTTTCATTACTTTCTATTTAGGTAATAAGTATACAAATGTCAACTACATGGTAATCTGCATGAGAAATGATCAACATATTATGGATCAGTTTGACCCGAACAGAGGTCACTTTTTTTAAACATAAAACCACAAACTTGCTATAGAAGCCCATGGATTTGTGTTTTAAAGAACTGTGAACATGATACATGCATATTGGGACATTTCACAGTTGAAAAATGAACCTGTCAGTTACCTCAATCCTCGGCCCGGTTCAGACCTGTGATTTGATTGGATCAAGTGACTGGCTCAAGGACGCAGTGAAATCGGATCGTCACACCACGTTCTGGGCCACATATGGCCACATTCTTTTTGCAGTGTGTAGTGAATGTGTCCTGGGCCACATTAAGGACCACTTTCTCTACTGACATCCTGCTGGGATCCACCAGATCACTGAGCTCCTCAGGTGACTAGACGGTGAGCTCGGATCATAAGTGGTCGGTCAGAGACACACCCTAACTCCAGGTATGGACAGACGTATCTAAAGCTGGCCATTTGTGATCCGATCACTGAGGACACATGTCAACACCAGGTCTGGACAGGGCGCTAGTTTGACATTTCTTTGCTCCTCTCTCTCTCTTGCGTATTGGCTGTTACATCTGCCGTAAGCTGAAACCAGCCTGCCTGATGTATCAGTGCTGCAGTCTGAATAGGGACGCATGTTTCTTATTTGGCTTTGATAAGTATGTTGTGAATGAAGTGATCAACTGTGTTCGGGATTACTGGGTCCCTCTTTAAACCATGGGTGTATAAAGAGAACTGGATCCAGCATTGGATGTGGGGCCCCGTTCATTCCCATGAGAGCTGCTCAGAGCTGCATGAAGTCAAAACAGTTTGACTGCCGAGAGATAAAGTACCTGGATCATCCGACCATCTTCTTCATCCACTGGGCCCATAGAGCCGGGGTAGCAGCGTTTCCTTGAGCCCCGCCTCCCAGCCCTCGCTCCAGCCTCAGTCTCATTCACATGAATGGAGGAAGGAAATAACTCTGGATTCAGCTATTAAAGCATTTTACACCTTTTAGGACGTAAAGATTTAAATGAGGACTATTAGAAAAGTCTTTTTGGGCCCAGTGGCATCAGACAACAGATACAGAAGCTGTAGCACCACCGTTTGGCCTCTACGAACGCTGGGATCAATGAGCGGCGCTCTTCCCGGGGGCGTGGTTTCAACACTAACATTAAAAACTGTTAGAAGAAAGAAAGGGAGGGCTATGTTGGATTTGTTTGGCGTTTGAAATAGAGAAGCTGAAGTCAGGAATTAAAGGTGGAAAGTTCGTGAACAAGTCAAACAGACTGAGAAGTACTTTTCTTTTGTGAGGGAAGAAGCACAAACAGAGAGTGAACTCTAGAGTACACAGTGTTTAGATTAGAGTGCATTCAGAAACTATACAGGCATTCCTTAAGTGATTAACTCGTGTGCTCATATTTCCTGACACATTGTTGGGCGTTGGATAATCTTTAATGAACATCTGAGACGGTTTGGACGTTAACGCCACACAGTGAAAGGTGATGTGTCCTCATTATCTGCTGACCCCTCATATCTAACCAGCAGAGCCAGTGATGTAATGATTAACAGAGCCCAGTCGGTGCATAAAGGGAGCTTTCCACATGTGTCGCCAGTGTTTGGCCACTTACTGATTTTATCTGGTGGCTGACGGGTGTTTATTTGAGATCCCGCTTGTTGCACAGACCTCCTGTTGGGATTATTAATCATTACTGTTTACAGCCCGCTGACAGCACTCAGTAGTGTGGCAAATATACAAAAGGGATATTTTTACTTGGCATGCAGTCAGGCTTAAAATACATGCTTTACATGGGAGTTTCCAGCGTGGCGTGTGCCCTGCTAACGTTTTTCCCTCTGTGTGTGGCTCCAGCCCTGTTTACACACTTCAGAAAAATAATAGTTGTTTCTAAACAACTCGGACAGGGTTTCCACGTGGAGTAAAGGTACCAAAAAGACTGGAAATGTTTTCTGTTTTTGAATTCAAAGATTAAATGATGCTATGCTTTTTTAACCCTTTTAGATCACATCTCCTGTCATGTGGTGCACCTGTTTAACAATACATGCCAAAAATTACAAAAAAAATCAAAATCATTCTTCAAAAACATCTTTTCCTCTTGTAGATCCAAATATGAAGTATGCTAACGTATGCTAGTAGCAACCAGTGTCAAGCAATGATATCATGACATCACTCTGTATCGCGCTACATTCCAAGCCCGCCCACTTTTTAGCTGTCCAATCAAATGCAAAGGATTTGATTTAAATCCCTCTTGTAACGTCGGCGCTCACATTCTGTTTCACTGGGAGATACATCACAATGAGAACAGATTTAGACATATTTTAATGTATAAACAACTTACCCGTAGACGCACTCCATCACATGACCTTCATGACCTCTGAGGTACTTTGTCTTCCAACAGGAATGTTCAAGTTATCGGCTATGAGCAACCTTCAAATAATAGGGCTGTTACTCTGGAAGTGTTTCACAGGAAACCACATAGACCTGTGATGCCGGGTCGAACGTTGAGACCCGCACTCGCCAACATTGAGACCTTTAAAAACGGGGGTCTGGGGGTCCTCCTCACTTTCAAAGACTTTGTTTCCTTCATTCTGGTGACTTTAAAAATATAAATAAGAAGATAAAATAAATGATGAGTACACTTTTATTTAATCTTGCCTTTAACTTCGAGGACAGAAAACTGAATAATTTGCCCCTGTGGTGTGAACTTGCACTCTGAAACCCTTTGTTTCTACATTTCTAATGGCGAGCGCAGTTTAAACATGAGCTCAAACTGTGCTGTCCGCCGGGAAACGATAGTTGGTGTAGCTCTGCTGTCGTCCTGGTGGAAACAGTAAGGATTATACACAGCGTTCAGTTCCAGAAACAGGCTGACATAACAAAATAAACTGGGAGAATTACGGGAGAACTGTGACTCTCGGAGGAAACCGGGAGAGGCGATGAAAACCGGAGTCTCCCAGGAAAATGGGGAGTGTTGGCAGGTATGTGGAGACCCTCAGCAGACGTACATGCAGCAGCCTGCCTACATGAGAAAGAGAGGCTATAACATAAAGAGCTCTAAGCCTGAGGAGGGAAAATGACACAGGTGAACTAATGGAGATGAAAACAACCATTAGAGCCTCTTTGTTTGTGGTGGGAACAACATATGTGACTTTGTCTGGATATTAAAGTAAATGCAGTAGTTTCTTGTGTCTTTCCACAAGTGAAGCGATGAGAACAGCCTTCAGTGTTTACTGTCTGTCCGTCTCATGTCCTGCAACACACCACGTCTTGCTGTTGCTCCACCTGCTGTGGCTGGATGTGCTTAGCAATCAGTCAGGACATTGACATGCTCTTAAAGAGCCAGGCACCAGTCTGCAGTAATCTGATTTATTTTGCATTAAGTAAATGAGAAACCTGGTTTCCTGCAATTGGTGTGATGGAGGATTAGACAAACCTGATTTCCCCAAGCTGATTTATTGGCCATGTATACATGTTTTGCTGCTACCCCTGTCAATTTTCAGACTATGTATTTGTGTAGTAGGCGGTGTGGCAAATAAAGTTAATTTCCAAATGTGTGTTTCACATTTAGAACTAGAATATGATATGAAACTAGCTCAGCTCTGCTTCCTCCAGTGTTTTTTTCTGTCATCTGCTCACTTCTCTAGTCTACTTTTTTTTTAGTTAGTTAGTTAGTTATTTTTTTTTAGTTTAGTTTCTCTGTTTTATTCAGTGGCTGCTACAGTAACTACTGATGGTGAACTGGAGACAGTGAACGCAGCACCGTGGCTGCTACAGTAACTCTCCTGACGGTGAACTGGAGACAGTGAACGCAGCACCGTGGCTGCTACAGTAACTCTCCTGACGGTGAACTGGAGACAGTGAACGCAGCACCGTGGCTGCTACAGTAACTCTCCTGACGGTGAACTGGAGACAGTGAACGCAGCACCGTGGCTGCTACAGTAACTACTGATGGTGAACTGGAGACAGTGAACGCAGCACCGTGGCTGCTACAGTAACTCTCCTGACGGTGAACTGGAGACAGTGAACGCAGCACCGTGGCTGCTACAGTAACTATCTGATGGTGAACTGGAGACAGTGAACGCAGCACCGTGGCTGCTACAGTAACTCTCCTGACGGTGAACTGGAGACAGTGAACGCAGCACCGTGGCTGCTACAGTAACTCTCCTGACGGTGAACTGGAGACAGTGAACGCAGCACCATGGCTGCTACAGTAACTATCTGATGGTGAACTGGAGACAGTGAACGCAGCACCGTGGCTGCTACAGTAACTCTCCTGACGGTGAACTGGAGACAGTGAACGCAGCACCGTGCCTGCTACAGTAACTACTGATGGTGAACTGGAGACAGTGAACGCAGCACCGTGGCTGCTACAGTAACTCTCCTGACGGTGAACTGGAGATAGTGAACGCAGCACCGTGGCTGCTACAGTAACTCTCCTGACGGTGAACTGGAGACAGTGAACGCAGCACCATGGCTGCTACAGTAACTCTGCTGACGGTGAACTGGAGACAGTGAACGCAGCACCGTGGCTGCTACAGTAACTCTGCTGATGGTGAACTGGAGACTCAGTTGTCTGATGTGCTCATATACTGCAGCTGGATCACCGCAGCATGTGAGGCACAAATCCTGTCAGTCAACGGTTAAAAATCGGTTAATGTCAGTCAGTTATCGGTTGAGATGTTTCATGTGGCTGGAGCCGCCAAAAGTTTTTAATTTTTGCTAAAACAATGGCTCAGACTAGTTGCAGATTAACTTTCTATTGACTGACTTATCGTTACAACTCTATTGTGTTTTTCCTGTACATGCTTGGTGCCACACAGGTTCTTCTCTCCACACAGTGACTGTGAACGGAGGTCGTGTGCTAAGACCAGGGTCGCATCATATCGGATGTCACCGATCGATAACTATGACGACAGGGCGATCTGAAAATGTAGACCTGTCACCTAGTCAGCGATGAATTGTTCCTCTGTCCCTCCTGCTCTTTAATACAGTGGATCTGTTCACTTGTTGTCATCTGTTCTTTGTGTTGCTGATATTTATTTTGTCATTTTCCTCAAGCCAAGTTCCTGATGGCTGTTGACACACAGGTTGTTCCATCTGGTTTCAGGTGTGACCCCCCCCCCCCGACGCTCCGCTCACCTTCCTGATCCCTTTTCCCCATTGGCTGCTGTTCCCCAGAGGGCGGAGCTAAGTATGGGGTAAGAGAGCTGAGAGGAGACAACAAAACGACTCAAGCTGAGGAGGCCCTGAAACCTGCACAGGTACGATGTGCACTCACCCCTTCAGAAACACATGCAGCTTACTGGTGACACCTCACATGCATAGACGTCACATGACATATAAAAACACCTGTTGTGATGCAGATTTTCTACATGACAACGATGCGCACCATTTTTTGTGCAAATTATCCACATTGCCATGTTTGGTTTTATTTAATGAGGCCCAATGAGTTTCCTCCTAAATACTGCAACACAAGCAAAACCTATCAAGGGGCTAACGTTAACTACATGATATTTAATATATTAATACATAAACTAATCGGACCCAAAATATGATGCAAAAACTAGCTGTTGTGGCCGGCCACATTCCTTGACCATTATACAACATTAGCAAGTGTTTCCCAGCTACATTACTATCTTCAGCGTATCCCAGCTGCTGGGCCATCTCAAGCCGTAAATCGTCCTTTATTTGGTTGTTGAGGTCGTCATGTTTGTCGTCCATTATGGGGTGTTGAGAAGGGGATGGACCATTGTTATTCCCAAACACCAATAGTCTGAAAAACGTCCCATTGAACCAAAAAAGAAATAGAAGTGCATGGCTAATTATTATGCACAATGACAGTGATCAGTTGGATTGCATTGCACGACATCTACTGCCCGTCTGTCCATCCTGGAAGAGGGATCCCTCCTCTGTTGCTCTTCCTTAGGTTTCTTCCATTTTTTTTTCTTTTTTTCCCTATTAAAAGAGTTTTTTTGGTTGGAGAGTTTTATCCCATGTGAAGGTCGTTTTTGTAAAGGACAGAGGGTGTCGTATCCTGTACAGATTGTAAAGACCCTGAGGCAAAGTTGTGATTTTGGGCTATACAAAATAAATAAATTGAATTGAATTGCATTGGTCAAACATATGTTTCTGCAGGGAGAAATCATCTGAAACCCCAAACAAATGCTCCACAGGGGTGTGCAAGCATTCATAAGATCCCACAAAATGTAAAATTTCTGTTCAGATGTTTCCTCCTTTTCCTTTTAACCTAAAAATGAGACCAGCCTGTAGACTGCTTTTAATGTGAGGAACCCGAGCCAGTGTTTCTGGGATGAATTTTATTTTCAGCTCCAGTGTGCAATGATAACCAGAGCGTTCTGTGAGATATGGAGTCCGCTAACGCCAACAAACGAGCAGCTCCCACCACAGCCGTGTCTTGTCTTATCGTTCTTATCTGCGTAGTGCAAGCACAGGGCGCTGACTATCACAGCTGTTACTGCTGACAAGCAATTTCTCATTCTTCCTGAGTCCCTTTTAAATGTGCTTCAACTCATTAGTAAGCCTTCACATTCAATGTGTGAAGATGATTCACGTGGAACGATGCAGTCAAGAAAATGTCCAGCTTTCACTTCATGTCATCAGCGCCTGACTCCATAAAGACGTCATTTCAGAGCCCTGAAGCTTATTTAGATCTGCTGAAATTCAGACACACAGACACACAAAGACAGACACACACATCCCTTTTAAGCTGCCTCAGGCATTGCTTCCTGCTGCCTCCCACCCATCCCCCCACAGGTGAGATGCCTCACCTCACGCAGCCTTTTATCAGGTGGAAACCACGCTGGTCAAACAGCCTGGCATTGTTCAGTAAACGACTGCCAGATGTAATCAGTGTGCCACAGACCTGCTGTCTGCTGATCAATGACCGTTGTTGTTGCTAGGATCCAACAAACACTGATCATTAAACCGATCATATGTAAAATGTTAACCTCCAAATATCATCTCTAGGTTCATCAGTTTATTGATCACTTTATTGGTTGACATCACAGTTGATATTGGTTTTTGTGTTCGTTGTTCTCACTTTACACAGATTTCTTTTAACCTGGATCCAGTTTGGGCAAAGTGTTTATTCGGTCTACTGACTCGTGGTGCAAATAAAGAACCTCAACCAAAACACAGAAACCGACTTTACACAGAGACATGATGCTTTTTAGTCCCACAGCGTCCATCTGCAGTACATGGTCAACCATAGCTGACGGTCCAGGACTATCAGGAGGACCTCGCACTAGAAATACACTGTGACTGATTGACATTCTCTAGTAGATTAGCATTTACTGGCATATTGACCTGCTAACTAATCCGTCTTTGATACAGGATGAAATTTACAAGACACTTGTTTAATATTTTCATGCTGCAGCGTGTGGTGGGCGTGTCGTTCTTTAGCCAGCTTCTTATTTCATCTCTGTGGATTTCTGGGTTATACAAAGGAGACAATAAAAGTCAGTTGTTTGTTCCATCAGCACCCTGCAGCGTCGCTGAGCCTCTGAAAACTGAAAACACCTACCGGACGCCAGTAAAACATTTGCCTACAAAAGTAAAACTACTAATTTCTACTGTCATATTAAATGTCTCTACTGAAATGTCCTATGTGGAACAATAAAAGTATTTACTAATATAAATATTTACCTGGTTAATTAATTATTGAACAGTTTTGCCTGACTGCTCCAGAAATAGAAATGATCTGTGATAAAATATCCAGCTCACAGATTTAGAGGCCAGTCTCAACCGTTTTCATGTCAAGGATCCAAACTGGAGTCCAGTAGAGTCCAGACCATGGATGTATAAGAGGGTCCAGTAGAGTCCAGACCATGGATGTATAAGAGGGTCCAGTAGAGTCCAGACCATGGATGTATAAGAGGGTCCAGTAGAGTCCAGACCATGGATGTATAAGAGGGTCCAGTAGAGTCCAGACCATGAATGTAGAAGAGGGTCCAGTAGAGTCCAGACCATGGATGTATAAGAGGGTCCAGTAGAGTCCAGACCATGAATGTAGAAGAGGGTCCAGTAGAGTCCAGACCATGGATGTATAAGAGGGTCCAGTAGAGTCCAGACCATGAATGTAGAAGAGGGTCCAGTAGAGTCCAGACCATGGATGTAGAAGAGGGTCCAGTAGAGTCCAGACCATGGATGTATAAGAGGGTCCAGTAGAGTCCAGACCATGAATGTAGAAGAGGGTCCAGTAGAGTCCAGACCATGAATGTAGAAGAGGGTCCAGTAGAGTCCAGACCACGGATGTAGAAGAGGTTGTGTCCTGTGCTGTCAGTAAATAGCTCCATCTCCATTAAAACCGGTTGATGTCCTGCTATTAGCTCTGCTAGCTGCCGGCTCTGCTAGCTACTGGCTCTGCTAGCAACTAGCTCTGCTGGCTACTGGCTCTGCTAGCTACTGGCTCTGCTGGCTACTGGCTCTGCTAGCTACTGGCTCTGCTAGCTGCCGGCTCTGCTAGCTACTAACTCTGCTAGCTACTGGCTCTGCTAGCTGCCGGCTCTGCTAGCTACTGGCTCTGCTAGCTACTAACTCTGCTAGCTACTAACTCTGCTAGCTACCGGCTCTGCTAGCTACTGGCTCTGCTAGCTACTATCTCTGCTAGCTACTGGCTCTGCTAGCTACTAACTCTGCTAGCTACTGGCTCTGCTAGCTACTATCTCTGCTAGCCACTGGCTCTGCTAGCTACTGTCTCTGCTAGCTACTGGCTCTGCTAGCTACTGTCTCTGCTAGCTACTGGCTCTGCTAGCTACTATCTCTGCTAGCTACTGGCTCTGCTAGCTACTATCTCTGCTAGCTACTGGCTTTGCTAGCTACTGGCTCTGCTAGCTACTGGCTCTGCTAGCTACTGTCTCTGCTAGCTACTGGCTCTGCTAGCTACTAACTCTGCTAGCTACTATCTCTGCTAGCTACTGGCTCTGCTAGCTACTGGCTCTGCTAGCTACTGGCTCTGCTAGCTACTGGCTTTGCTAGCTACTAACTCTGCTAGCTACTATCTCTGCTAGCTACTAACTCTGCTAGCTACTAACTCTGCTAGCTACTGGCTCTGCTAGCTACTGGCTCTGCTAGCTACTGGCTCTGCTAGCTACTGTCTCTGCTAGCTACTGGCTCTGCTAGCTACTAACTCTGCTAGCTACTATCTCTGCTAGCTACTGGCTCTGCTAGCTACTATCTCTGCTAGCTACTGGCTCTGCTAGCTACTGGCTTTGCTAGCTACTAACTCTGCTAGCTACTATCTCTGCTAGCTACTATCTCTGCTAGCTACTGGCTCTGCTAGCTACTATCTCTGCTAGCTACTGGCTCTGCTAGCTACTGGCTCTGCTAGCTACTGGCTCTGCTAGCTACTATCTCTGCTAGCTACTGGCTCTGCTAGCTACTAACTCTGCTAGCTACTGGCTCTGCTAGCTACTGGCTCTGCTAGCTACTGGCTCTGCTAGCTACTATCTCTGCTAGCTACTGGCTCTGCTAGCTACTAACTCTGCTAGCTACTAACTCTGCTAGCTACTAACTCTGCTAGCTACTATCTCTGCTAGCTACTGGCTCTGCTAGCTACTGGCTCTGCTAGCTACTGGCCGATAGCCGGTAGTTTGGTGACAGAGACGTTAATCCAGGCTGACAGCAGACAGCCCATGGGGGGATTAGAAGATAATAACAGTGATTAATTACAGCCAATAGATCCATTATTAAGCTAGCAGGAAGCTGGTAGAACCAGATATGTGGTATGAGCTGCAGGGCAGAGCAGTCTGTGGGTGTGATGTTAGTTATGGAGGAAAGTAACTCTGGATTCAGCTGTCAGTTCATTTCACTACTTTTAGGACATCAGGATTTAGATGAGGATATTTAAGTGTTCCTACTGGGAAGTTGATTTATATCCTCTGATTTACAGACGTCTCTCTATACATCCATGGACACAGACTCATTGGTGTTTTCAGTCCAAAATGGCGGCAGCGTTATGGCAGCACCGGACTTTCGCCTCTTTGCTTCGAGACTCTTTGGTTTGGCTATAAATCTACTGATGGCTAGAGACGGATGCTTTCAGCATCTCAGAAATGTAACTTCCACTTTGTTAACTGACTAACATATATCGCATTTTCTTATTACCATAACCTGAATAACATAGTCAGAGTAAGTAAAGCCCGATTAAGATATATGGAAAATATATGATTTAGTAAAGGACATTTCAAACATTTTCTTCACTCTCATACATTGTAATTATCATGAGTTATTATATACGTATCAAACAATTAGTGTCCATACAGTAGAAAGCAGGTGCAGCTCCCTCTCCCTCCTCACGGCCGTTGATGAGCGCTCCTCCCGTCCTCCTGGCTGTTTCTTGACTCATATGTCTTGTCTTGGGGAACCGTGCTCGTACTCTGCATCTAAATCTGTTCTTATGTATATCTATATGAAGAATATCTTCATGCACCAATTTGTGTTTTGCAAATATTTGACAGCCCTAGGTGTAAATGGTAGCAGGAAAATGGAAACAGGTTTGCATTTGAATATTGGAGGGAAAACGCTTCAAATGAATGCGACGAGGGCTCCCCCAGTCGTGAATCTGCTCTGTTCTGTGGCTTTCAGACTGGAATGTTAGTGGACTAGTTAGGCCATAAGTCACCCATGTAAACAGTTTCATTGAAGGCCGGTTTTCAGATGATTACAGAGAAAGTAGTAAACAGTCCACGGATGGGAGCGTCGGCTCAAACACCGTTACGCCTTACGTAACCAGCCACAGATGCTCCATCAGGCTGATGCCGGTAGGTGTACATTACGCCCTGCGCCGCTGACGTTAATTAGATGTCCGGGTGCTGTGGTCTTGTCAACATGTTGTTCCTTCTTTAGACTCCCCGCCCTCCTTCCTCCTCCCACTCGTTTCCCAGAAGTCTCCTTGTTTGTATGGGGATGCCGTGGACAGGAAAGCCTAATCATCCATGAGAAAAAGAGAGAGAAAGGAGGGGGTCTGAAGAGAAAAGGCTATGTCTGTGCTTGTCCTTGTTGGTAATGTAACACTGATATACCTCCAGGATTATGTATCATCATCCTGTGGGGATGTGACTGGCCTTTCTCTCTGTTTTCCCGTAAATAGGAGCTAAATTCAAAGAGAGAAAGGAGGAGAGAGGAGGTGAGGGGAGTGAAAGGGGGTAAACAAGCGATAGGGAGACAGAGAGCAAACAGGGCCGAGTTGTTGCTAGGAGGCCGAGAGAGCAACACGATACAGTGGCAGGAAGGATACCGGCTGTGAGCACAGGAAGATCCTTCCACCGCTCGCTTATCCATTTTAACTCGGCAGGTAGAGTTCGATCAGCTACTGGAGCTGCTTGATTCACTGTGGTTCATATTGATAACGAGTATCAGAGCGCACGGCTACAGTCCTGTCTGTTGCATCAGTCCCTCTGGACATCTGCACCTCTTTCTTTGCATTATGATACGAATCAGATTGATGTTCAGTCGATCAATAGGTCCTTAATCAATCAGTTGATGGAAAGATAATGAATCACCAACTATTTTAACTATTTTATATTTTATGTTATATAATATTAAATGAACTATTTTTTGGTTTGAACTGTTGGTTAGATAAAACAACCAATATCAGGACATGACGTTGGGCTCTGGGAAGTTATGATAGATGTTTGTTTTTTTTCAGTACTTTTGGATTTATTATGAACCAAACAATAGTAAATATCGATAAACACTGTATTGATTTCTGATTAATTGGGGCCGGCAGCTATGTGATATTTCAGAGGTTGTAGCGGCTCAGTTTTAAAGCTGAAACTAGAAACTCATGAATCCAGTAAATAATGCTCCAAAGAAAAACTGTCATGTCCATGTTCAAAGGGGTCCCTTGACCTCTAACCTCCAGATGTGTGGATGTAAATGGGTTCTCTGGGTCCCCACCAGTCTCCCCTTTGCAGACATGCCCACTTTAAGATAGTCCCAGTCAGTTTGAGGCAGAAGCCCTGCAGTATAAATGTGTTATTTCATACATATTGTATGGCCAGCCCTACTAAACCACCAGTCAAGATAATAACTGGCATGCGTTCACCATCGTAGTTTAGCGTATTGCTGATGGGAATGTCATTTGTTTTGCAGATGTTGATGGCGCTAGGTGACAAGTGAAGGAATTATCAACTTCCAGTTCATCCTGAAGCGGACATGAATGTGTGAACCAAATTTATCGACAGTCCATCCAATGGTTATTGGCACATTTCTCTTAAAATCACAAATGTTATAGGTTTCATCCTTTGGGGACCTTGAATGTCCATCAGATACCTGAGATTTTTCAGTCTTTCAGGCTGCAACAATTAATGCAGTTATCCATTAATAGTCGCCGTTATACCTGTGAAACAGCAGTACGGCATGTTGGCATGCTGATATTAGCATGAAGTAGTAGTCTCATGAGCATGGCTGTAGATGTGTTTTTCTTCTTTGTGACATTTGACTGAAAAGGGTCACAAAGTAAGAAATGACCCCCAAATGACCATAATATCTCCCAGATGCCGAGACTTCTGGCTTTCAGAGCTCACTCTCTGGCCTGTTGGCTCAGTGTCAGGGCAAAAGCTGCACACTTAACTACCATTTATTATATGTTTATATCATCATCCTATCATCAGTGTGTTTTATTGGCTTCAAAGTGTTGTTTATGCAGGATGTGTGTAATTTGAAGTTTACATTCCCAGAGTTAATGTAGTAAAGCTCAAGCATGGTGTCCTGGTAGCCGAGGGGTTTAAAGACGTTGATCACGTAGTCGCCCGTTTGGCTGCATGTCATCCCTCCGCTCTCTCTCCCTTTGTTTCCTGCCATCACTCTGCTGCCAGCTATTTAAATAAATAATCTAATAATCGTGGATTATTTTGGGCAGTCAGTGTTTTCTGATCATCTGGCCCATAAAAGTTGGTAACACAAGAATTTCAAAGGCGTAGTTCATCAATAACTTACTGAAAACCCTTCAGTGGCGCAGATGTACAGTCGATGTGGCTGCTTCTCTGGCAAACACAAAAACTAGGAGGAAACGGGGAATGTGAGGAGAAGAAGGCCGAATACAGACATGTTCGGTAAGAAAGTGAGACGCAGCAGCGAGGACGTTATCGGCGAGGATGTGTGAGCCTGCCAGAGCAGAAACCTGAGGCCGACTCCGACCTCCTGAAAGGCTGTATTGTCTCTGCTCACATGTTGTCCTCATTTCTTCTGTTTGGTTCTGTTGACACCAGCCAAAACGGAGTGAAAACCAGGGGAGCCTGTCCTGTAAATGAAGTAAACAACATTTCATGTTGTACCAGTGTTAATTTATTAACAAAAACTATGACGAAATATATTCCTCTTTGTACGACAAGACGAGACGATGACAAGACGCCACCGCCGTCATTTAACACTAAGGGTGACGATATCAGACATGCAGTTGACATAAAAACATGAGACTTAAATGAATATTAAAAACCTAACTTTGTTTTTTTACGTGCTGAGTCGGCTGATTGGCTCTCATAACGGACCGATGGGAGCAACAGAACTGTGCATCAATAAGCACAACAGCGAACTAACTACGAAGCTGCATTGTTAATAATTCAACCTGTGTTTTTCATCAGATCATAAGATTTTATGTGAACTAAACTTGAATAAAATGACAGAAATGTTCAAAATAACCTGATGAGTAAACAGGACTCTGACTAAAATCTGACGATTTGTTGGTGACTAAAACTGGCCTCTGACATTTTGAGTCGTCACTGACTAAAACTAGACTAAATCTGTGAATGATGAAAATCACTAAAATGTGATTAAACTAATAAGCATTTTAAGACTAAATCTGAACTAGCTGCCAAAATGAACAGTGAGCCGTTAACTAGCACACTTTGTTTCATGACCTCGTGTGAACCTTTTTTATGGTGGATAATTGTCTTGGTTGCTTTGTTGTATTGCGTTTGGACTGCAGCCAGAACTAGCAGTTAATGCTTTACGATTGTACTAAAACACGCACACTGCTTGGTAACCTGAATGACATCAGCTGGTTATTGATTTGCAGAGTTTGCAGAATGATTTTCTGTCATGAAGTTACCCAGCGGATGAAAACAATCGGACGGTTTAGTGAGAGCGCAGGACAACACCAGCGGATAGAAACAGATTTGTGATTTGAGTTGTGGGTAACAGGTTTAAGCCCAGCTGCCAAGCACTACGCCTCTGAAGCCTATTTGAGTGCTCTTGTTGGGAGCGAAATGTGATGGAAATTTCCAGATATTTGAGCTCTTGTAAACCTTCCTCCCGCAGTTTGAATTGTTAATGCATCTTCATGTGACTTTGGGTCACAGTGGTCTTGTGTTTAAAATATCTTCTCACCACTTCCTTCTTAATAACAAGATAAGTGGTAAACTACACACTTCACCATTGTGCCACCCCTAACTGACCATAAAACCAGTGATGTCTATCTTGTTCTCTCTGAAATGGAAAGCACATGATCGTTACCCTGAAGTATCAATTGATTTTTTCATCAGGAATTCCTGTCAAGACTGACCAAGCTCTTAAAGGCCAAGCTGCATGAATGATCAATTACAAACAGGTTTTCAGCAGTAGTTCGAATCAGTGTCACGGTTCTGAAACCCAAACTGTGACACAAACATCGTTTTGTGTTGCATTTCCATCTTGGAGCGCCAACCATTACGTTACCTTCGTCCCCGCTAAAACGTTGCACTCGAACGCACCACAAAGATTACAGCCGACATCCAACTACCATGTACGTTCTGCGCCTGCGTGAGATGAAATAACTCTCCACACCAGCAGGCGGCGGTAGTCTGGATTCGTCATTCAAAAAGGAAAACCGGAAGACCGAGGGCTGTGGATATACGAGCCGTTGCTATGATACGTACATGAAACAGAGCAGCGTTTGCAGACCATTTTCACAGCACTCTGACTCACCACTTAGCTTCATTCCAGATGTTCATGTCACTGTGAGAATATCAGTGATCAGATAGCCCTGCGATAGCCTGGCGACCTGTCAAAGGTGTACCCTGCCTTTGCTGGGATCGGCTCCAGCCCCCCGTGACCCTGAACAGGTTAAGAGGTTACAGAACAGCAACATTGAACAGCCAATCAGAGTGATTTCTCTCACAGATGAGCTCCACCACCGATTCAACACACAGAATCAACCAAATAGCCTCCAACACCATCAAACTAGGAACACACCAGTAAAACTAGACCGACACCTCACTAGAGGCCCCAAACTGTCCAACGGACAACGGTCGGTTTGGTGTGTCAGGGCCTTTTACGTGCCGCAGCCCCCCCCACCCCCCCACCCCCCCCACCCCATCCCACCCCATCCCATCCTCCGTCTGATTCCTGTCCTGACCTTTACATCTTTTTTTGTGTCTGTTCAGGTGGTGACGGGTGCAGGTCGCTGTCATGGCGCTGTTGCGGAGGAGGCTGAAGCTTGTGGTGACGGTGACAATGGTCAACTTCTTCATCTTCATCATCATCACACGGCACAGCAGTCAAGACAAAAACAGCCGTCACAAGGTCCAAATCCCCTCCAAACCATTCTGGGCCAAACTTGTTCCCAGTCCGGCATACTGGAACCGCCAGCAGCAGATTCTGAACCTTTACAACAATCCCATCCTGATGGCTAACTACAGCGTCGCAGACATGCCTGATTGGCTTAACGACACCAGTTTGACCTCTGACCCCTGCCAGCCTAACCTCAGGGTTACCACTCAGGTGAAAGACTACAACTCCCTACCAGACCGCTTTAAGGACTTCTTGATTTACATGCACTGCCGGTCCTACCCGATCATAGTGGACCAGCCTGACATCTGTATGGAGTCGCCATTCCTGCTCCTGGCTGTCAAGTCACTGGCACCGCACTTCGACCGACGCCAGGCCATCCGTCAGTCCTGGGGGCAGGCGGGGGTTATAGCCAATCAGACGGTGGTTACTGTCTTCCTTCTCGGCAACACCACAGCTGGGGACCACCACCCGGATCTGTCCGGGATGCTGCGCTATGAGAGCGTCCGCCATAAAGACATCATTCAGTGGGATTACAGGGATTCCTTCTTCAACTTGACTGTCAAAGAAGTTCTGTTCCTGGAGTGGATTCAGACTCGCTGCCCCGGTGCTCGCTTCATCTTCAAAGGCGACGACGACGTCTTTGTCAACACCTACCGCATCCTGGACTTCCTCAAGGGCCTCTCGGAGCCCAAAGCCAGAGACCTGTTTGTGGGTGACGTGATCACTAACGCCGGACCACACCGAGACAAGAAGGTTAAATACTTCATCCCAGAAAGCATGTACATTGGGATGTACCCAGCGTACGCAGGAGGAGGTGGCTACCTTTACTCTGGTGACATCGCCGCTCGCCTGCACAATGCATCACAGCATGTAGCGCTCTACCCGATAGACGACGTCTACACGGGTATGTGTCTCAAGAAGCTAGGGCTGGCCCCTGATAAGCACAAAGGTTTCAGGACCTTTAACATAGAGGAGAAGTACAGGTCAAACCCCTGCGCCTACCAGAGTTTAATGCTTGTTCACCCGAGGACCCCACAGGAAATGATCCAGATCTGGGCGTGGCTCAGCAGTCCTGACCTGAAGTGCCAGTGACGGCTCTGCAGCAGGCACGTTGGGACTGACATAGCCCTAGAGACAAAGGCATTTCAAGGTCAAAGAGACAGATATTTTATTTTGAACAGGGTCATGACTTTCAAGTTGGCAGCTTTAAGTTAAGATGTTATTTTAATGGTCACTTGAAGCCTCAGCTTGGAGAAGGTGAAGCATTGTACCTCTAAAAATGAGGAAGGATGTTTTCAAAATGGGCACCATAGTATTTTGGTTTGATGTTAGACTTCCGTAGATGAGCTAACCCTGCATTACTGTTGCACGAGCTTCACCCAAAGTGACCACGTCTTTCTGTGCGTGCACATATTTATATCACGACTATTTATAAGGCCTTTATGATGCTTTAACACTGTGTGAGCTCCGTGACGGAGCGTCTCAATGCTGTATTATATAAATAAGGAGATTAAGAACTGGGATGTGTCCACCTGGGAGGCCCTGGGTTGTTTGGTCGGGGGAAAAGGCACTGCCAGGTTTTATTTCCAGCACTCTTGAGTGTCTAAACATTTCAAACGAGAGAGCGAAAAGAGTGATGCTCTTAAACTTCACATCTTAGTGGTTCCCACATGCAGCAGTTTATTGCTGCCGGCTTTAAAAGAGCTTCCTGGTGGACACGTCCCAGTAATTGTTGCTGGAGGCTTAGTTTGTGCTGCTATTCCCATCTACACTCCCGAAAGTATTTACTTATGACTCGCTCCAACTAAAACCGGTCCCTCCTCCTAACGAACATTTGTGTTCATTGACAAACCGTTTTTATTCTTGAACACTTTGTTTTACCTTAAATCCAGTTTCTCTAAAGTCTAAAGGTCTCGCTCTTTGTTTTGTTGAGTAGTTTCCCATAATTTGTGCTGTGTATCATTTTTTGAAGTGGTATCTATATCATATTACAACAAATCACCCACAGAGCTTCAGGATAAGGTGTTTGGTGGAGTGAATGCACACTTTGCTTTCAGGAAACAGGAATGTGAGTCCAGCTACAGCTCAGCAGGTCTGGGCTTGGTTTTTGACATGGATGTAGAAATCCAAATGCTGTCTAATCCTGCTTCAGGTTCTCACTTTGACTTTAAACAAAAAGGCAAACTGCTTATATGAACCTTAAGTGCATTTTCAGAGGTAATTCGTGCTGCCAGCGTCAAGCTTGGGTCTGAAATGCTCGCTGTAACTTGCTGTTAATGTTGACGTGTTGAATGCTGTTGGTGTGCTGTGATGTGAGTGAATCAGTCAAAAATGCTTTAAAACAGGTGGAAGATGGTGTCTACGCTACCTTAAAGCTTTCATTACTTGACAAGTGTTCACTGATGATTTTGAAGGCTGCATTTCACAATGTTACATATCTGTTTATGGAGGAAATGATTTCTTATTGCCTTTGTTTTACCAGGACTTTTGTTTGTTGGTGAAGCTTTAAAGTGAAAGTGTTGAAGGTTCGTGCTTCGCTCTGCTGTGTGGCTTTAGTCCTTCACTCGCTTCATGAGATAAGTGCTGCACATATTTACTTTGCATCTATTTTCAGCTTTATGTGAGTCGGACACATACTGAGAGTTTTCTCACGTCTCGTTGAAGGAGACGCTCTTTTCTCTCAGTCCTTGAAAGAAAAGGTCAGAGGTGTGTTACACAAATGTGTGATTTTACCCAGGTTTATCTGTCCACTCTGATTCAGTTCAGTATTCACCCGGACCTGGTCCGCCAAAGACTAAGTTTCGGTCTGCCCCTGAACCTGGTTGTTCCACTGTCTGATCTGATTGAAGGGTGGCGTTCCTGCCCTCTGTTCGAGCTCCCCCTGCTGGTCAGGATGGTCAGCACACAAAACTGTAGGCAAGCCCTAATTTATATTTTTAACCATCCGTTCATTATCTCAGTCTTTGACTCTTCAGATGCTCCGAATTGTCACTTACAGCTCTCCGTTTTACTATTTGTGTTGCTGTCATGTGACTTTTTTTTGCTGTTGATTTTAGCCTACATTGGTGTCAGAGAGATGGGTTATTTTACACACGACAAAAAGTTAATACAATCACAGTGTGGTTCTTTGAGGTTAATTCTGTATATTTATTTTCTGGGATGACCAACTTACTAGACACTATTTTAATGCCCCGTGTGCTCGAATCCATCTGACTCCATGTAGGATAAAAGAAACGCTGAAAAGAAAGCGTTGAGAAGCGAAGCATCACCTGCTCTCTGGTTGTTTTCCTCAACATCTTCACTGCGCTCACATACCAACAATACGCTGACTTCTGTCTTTGCTGCTCAGTTTGTGGCTACTTGAAATGTTTACATGCTTTTAAAAAGTCATCACTTATTTTTTAATAATTGTTCATTCTGTCTGATGATTGGCAACTTTTTCTTCAAGTTTTACTGCTTGACGTTTCTGTCCTCTCGCCTCGTATGTTTGGAGTAAAAACCTTTATCCTCTAGTGTTTGTCTGGCCTCAGCAGCCAGGATGGGTCATGGGTCAACACAAGAAGGAAAACTTAATGGACACAACAGGATAAATGCACCAGGGGCATTTAATCAGTCCGGTTTGGATCAAACGCGTATCTTGGATGAATCCACAAGCCATTAAGTCACAGTCACAAGTACTTGTGATGACTGTGTTACACCTGCACTAGTCAGAGATGAGTACCACATCTATGCCTGATGTTTGTATGTACTGTATGTGTAAGATTATCCTTCAACCACATTGTGATTGCTTTTTTTAATACCTAGAATGACTTGATTATTTCAATAAAGTTATATTTTGCTGTTTTTGTATATACAGTTCTATGCATTTTTATTGGAGTACAAATAAATTATATGAAGTCAGTTTGTTCATCCACCATTTTTGTAAAATACAAAATATATAAAGAACTTTTTCTGTTTTATTATTTTACTTTTTTATAAAATACTTAGACTTGGAAAACTGTAGTACAGCACAGTAAACGTAATATATACACAGTTAAACTGTCCGCTCTCTTCTGCTTCTGATGTAAAAGTAAAAGCTTCACTCAGGTTAGAGGGTTATTGGGGTTTTTTGTTTGTTTTTTTGTTTTTTGTTTGAAGATGAACTTTTTTTTTAAATCAACAAGTAAAACTGAAACCTTCACAATGTTTTGGACTAATTACTGCAGTAATGCCTGGTTACTGTGTTGTTACAGGTCAGCTAATGTCATGGTAAATATAAGACTTATTTAAACATTGAGATTTTGACCACCATAAATAAATGGCTACTTGTGACAGATGATTATTATTATTATTATTACTATTTCCTGTGAACACTTCAACTAAAAGATAAGATATAGAAACCATTGGACTAAATCATCCAGCAAATGTGAAAGTAGAGATTAATGAGTGGAGATTAATTTTCGTTGAGTTTATTTTAGTGTTTTTAGTGGTTCCCATTGGCCCATGCAGTGCCAGCTCTTCACCAGCAGAGGGCAGCAGAGTCTGCAGTGACATGCTGGTTATCAGCAGCTTCTTAGTCTGCTGTGTGTTCACCAGACAAAGTTTACTCAGAGCAGACGGGACGCATAATACATACGGCTGGTTTGATCAAAAAAAATATTAGACATTTGAATAAAACAAATTATTAAATCTCAGGAAAAACATTTTGACATGAAGCTTAATTGGCAGCTTTCACAGTTTGACAGCCAACAAGAATAATTTCCTGTTAGTATAAAATTATATATTTATATATATTACAAATAAAAACTGGAAGATAAACACTTGGGTTGGGTTTTATTTTGAAAATGTCACTATAATAAGGACAGTTCTAGGCTGCAGATCTAGATTGTTTAGTTTTTTAGACGATGAACTCGCACTAGGACAGAGATGATGTCCATTTATAGCCAGGAAATGCAGAGTAATGGACAGCTCTTTATTACAGGACAATGAATCTGAATGCATCAATGTGTATCTGGTCCTCCTCTGCAGGAAGTCTTTTATTTTGTATTGATCATTCATGTTTGATATAGCTTTCTCAGGCTGCCGATAACGTAGTAATGCTACCAAACAAACAGGACTTTCAACCAGGAGCCTGGTGTTTGTGTCCTACACTGTTGTTGAGTTATTTTGAAGTTTGTGGCGTGTTTTCCGTACTAATGATACGTGTTTTCTATACATTAGTTTACATACGCATTTCAGTCCCTAAGTGGTTTTGTTTCCTAAACCTAACTGTGGCTGTTACCGTAGTTTGGTTGCGTAGCGGGAAAAAAAATGACACATGAAAAGTCTAAAATGCATCGTCATGACATGCGGCGTGTCCATGCACTGTTGGCTAATTTATGCGCCGTTCCATTATATCAGGTTGGGTCTTTTCTCTTACAGGTATCACACCTAAAGTTAAGCGATCACCAAAGTACTTACACTTCAACCTGAGAGGATCATGAATGTGTGTCCCAAAAGTCAGTGCTGCTGTCAACTCTTGTCTTTTTTGTTTAAATATTCGACATATGGTGATAAAGAAACACTGACATTACCCCTGTAAGGCCAAACAACCTACAACAGCAAAATTACAGATGAGTAAAGACATTAAAATGTGTCACTCACACATCGTCAGCTGCTTATCCAGCAGGGACCCCAAACCTCGCTTTCCCGGGCCACATTAACCAGCTCTGACTGGGGGTCCCGAGGCGTTCCCAGGCCAGTGTGGAGATATAATCTCTCCACCTAGTCCTGGGTCTTCCCCGGGGCCTCCTCCCAGCTGGTCCTGCCTGGAACACCTCCCTAGGGAGGCGCCCAGGGGGCGTCCTTACCAGATGAAGCACCTCCACTGGCTCGTTTCAACCTAAAGGAAATGTACGTAAATATGGTGACTGAGTCAAAGGAATACTCGATCAGACACGAACAACAGCAGCAGCAGAGACAAACTCATTGCCCTTTCCTCTCCCGGGTGTTTACCCTCCACTTCCTCACTAGGGGTAAGGCAGAGATGGGACACGGTTGTCATGACGACAGTATTGCCAAGGCGGCGACAGTCCTGGTCTGGTGCAGGTGTGGCACAGCAAAAAGGTTCACAAAGGGGGACGTCGACAGTCACTGCGTACTATTATCTTAATGACCCGATGACCTTTTAAGGACATTTACAAAGACAGATGTTTGACCAGAGTCCACCCAGTGAGACAGTCTCAGCCACTGTCCTCTCTACATTTCACAGAAGCAAGACTCGGAAGATCCACCAGAAACATCTGCTCCTTGATCAGCTTCTCTGTGTGAAAACTTAGTCAGGTGTGCATCACCTCAGAGTGAACATGTCCCACATACAACCGACAAACAGTGAAACCGCCACAGATTATTTCTTAAACAGCTGAATCTTCACAGTGACTCGACTCGAGTGGCATCATGGTGCTTTTGGGTATTTTTAGGTCTCCACCCTGGTTTCCTTTTAGTTTCTCCTGTTGCATCCTGCTGGCAGAGACACAGGACCACAGCAACACATGTAGCATCTCAGAATCAAACCACAAACTATATTATACATATACAACGATCAGCTATAACATTATGACCACTGACCACAGTGTTAACCATTAAAAACACTTTACCACTTCTGCACGGTGTGACACGTTTCCTCATCACCACAAACGTAGCACTGCTGTTTAATCTGAACCAGTCAAACTGCTGGAGATACTCACAATAGTGTGGATTAATATGCCGCTGAAAATATCCCCCAGCAAATATTATTTATTCATATTATTTGTTTATTATCATGTGCAAAACAATTACAGAGAAGCAGCTGTTGGCAGTGAAAATCAGGCTCCTCTCAACAGTGCTTATTAAAGTGTGTATAAAAGAAAGTCATACAAGTAAAAAATTAAATCTAAGATTTAAGATGAGTTCAAGTTAAAATATACGTGAGAATATAAAACAAAATTATATAAATTTGTGGCAGACTGTAATTGAAGTAGTAAATGTATGTGTATATATGTGTGTAAACAGGTTGTCAAACAATAAATAAATGTATAAATGTTTTAAATGTGCTACTTAACTCTGGTTTGCTAAAACCTGCAGTGTGCATCAGTTTTCGGAAATTGATTAATCTACATACAGTTCACAGTGGGAAGAAAATATTGAGAGATGAGACCAAGATTGTTGGTATTGTTGGTTTTGGTCTTTTCAATAACAAAAATATAAAATATCAATATCATCACAGTACTATGGATCCTCTGCAGGACTATCATGTGTTTGTTTGGGGGGGGGTTCACCCCCCCCAGCCCCCCCACCTCCCTTATTTTTGTGTTTCGTCTTCCTTTAGTTTAAGGTAAATTAATTTCCCCTTTGGAAATAAAGGTAGATCTTCTTCTCTTCTTCTTCTTCTTCTTTTTCACAGCGGCCAACAGTGAATGTGCAGTTAGGAGAAGTATACTGTGCAGAAAAGAGCGGGACAAACCCAGCGATCGTTGATTCCCAGAGTTGAGACAAGCTTTCAGGAAAATTACACGATATTGGAGCACTGATAGGGTTTCGTTTTTTACTCCTCGGCTTGTAGATGATTAGGATTTGGAGTTGTGTAGCCACCCAGCATTCAGTCACTGTGTTAATTATTCTGGGATTTTACTGACTCAACATGCTTTTGCTTATAAACCCCAAGTGAGTCTAAAGTCCTCATTTATGTGACTGAAGCCAAACGTCTGAAGTCATAAGTTTACAGCTCAGGTGGGGGTCAGCAGAGCGTCACGCAGGGTCATCATGGTTCAGATGCATCTTAGTATGAAATGTCAGGTCGTATATTTCATTAAGCTGAAAAGGTAGACAACCTTGAAATAGCTCGTACTGTGGTGAATGCTTCAGTCCAGCATACTGTACAGTGAGTGTAGATTTACTGTCGCTGCTGATGGCGTTCGATGGTCTTCTTTTGTTCTTCGTACCTTGTTGGAAACAGACCAGAGCTGTAAAAAACACAGAGCATTTAAACGCCACACAGCTTCTACCAGACAGCAGCAGAACGTCTGTCTGTGATGACACCTGAAGCAGAACAATCTCCACCCGCCTGGTCCTCTCTGCAGGATAAAACAAACGGCTCTCTGGTCCGGGTCTGAGTCGAACTGAGTCATTCTGGCCGCTGAGCTCTTTTCCACTTTACTAAAAGCTTGTTGAGCTCAGTCCAGGTCCACTTTGTCATGACAGACTTCTCTCTCTTCTTGGTTAGTTTTCTCTCTTGCTCTTCATCCTTCATCTTAATTTGATGTAAACTGCACTCATACTTTTATTTCATTGAAAATAGAGAGAATCTACCTGTATCACATTCCTTAATAAGCCTGATATTGTAGGACTGTTGCTGCTGATTGGTTAATGCAGGCAACAGACTTCATAATCAGCGAAGCTTTTCATTTTAAGTCATTATCTTGATCTCACTTGATCAGTCTTTCGGATTAGTGTAGTTATTGATCAAAAAGGCATACATGGAAGCAGCAATATGACAAACCAGGTGTGTTTATGTGTTGTGGGACAGATGAGAGAATTTAAAGGTGCTCAACAATAGACTGGGAGTATTTCTTGCCTCTGCACAGCTCTCAACATGGCAACAGCTGAGCCAAAGAACATACAGTACATTGTCAAGAAGTCAAAGTCAATGTCTACTGAAATGGCCTGTGTTGAACAATAAAATATTATAAATAAAAAACACCTTCGTTATTTTGTCTCTTTGCATCTATACTCTTTGGCTGAGCCAGCGGCTAACAGCGCTAACAGTGAAAACAAGGGTAGCACTGCTAACAGCGCTAACAGTGAAAACAAGGGTAGCACTGCTAACAGCGCTAACAGTGAAAACAAGGGTAGCACTGCTAACAGCGCTAACAGTGAAAACAAGGGTAGCACTGCTAACAGCGCTAACAGTGTTTACCTGAGGGGGAACACGAAGATGGGAAAGACGGTCACATGCACTAAAAGCACGCACGGCCGGCCCGGCTATGTCAACAAAGCACAGAGAAAATTACAACACACACTCAACACAGAGACTTCATTCTCTGCTCAGGTAGACATTACTCCTCTATATCTATAGACTATAGATGATGATGATGATGATATATTAATGCTGATATCATAGACTCAGGTAGACATTACTCCTCTATATCTATAGACTATAGATGATGATGATGATGATATATTAATGCTGATATCATAGACTCAGGTAGACATTACTCCTCTATATCTATAGACTATAGATGATATATTAATGCTGATATCATAGACTCAGGTAGACATTACTCCTCTATATCTATAGACTATAGATGATGATATATTAATGCTGATATCATAGACTCAGGTAGACATTACTCCTCTATATCTATAGACTATAGATGATGATATATTAATGCTGATATCATAGACTCAGGTAGACATTACTCCTCTATATCTATAGACTATAGATGATGATGATGATGATATATTAATGCTGATATCATAGACTCAGGTAGACATTACTCCTCTATATCTATAGACGATAGATGATGATGATGATGATATATTAATGCTGATATCATAGACTCAGGTAGACATTACTCCTCTATATCTATAGACAATAGATGATGATGATGATATATTAATGCTGATATCATAGACTCAGGTAGACATTACTCCTCTATATCTATAGACGATAGATGATGATGATGATATATTAATGCTGATATCATAGACTCAGGTAGACATTACTCCTCTACATCTATAGACGATAGATGATGATGATGATATATTAATGCTGATATCATAGACTCAGGTAGTCATTACTCCTCTACATCTATAGACTATAGATGATGATGATGATATATTAATGCTGATATTATAGACTCAGGTAGACATTACTCCTCTATATCTATAGACTATAGATGATGATGATGATATATTAATGCTGATATCATAGACTCAGGTAGACATTACTCCTCTATATCTATAGACTATAGATGATGATATATTAATGCTGATATCATAGACTCAGGTAGACATTACTCCTCTATATCTATAGACGATAGATGATGATGATGATATATTAATGCTGATATCATAGACTCAGGTAGACATTACTCCTCTATATCTATAGACGATAGATGATGATGATGATATATTAATGCTGATATCATAGACTCAGGTAGACATTACTCCTCTATATCTATAGACGATAGATGATGATGATGATATATTAATGCTGATATCATAGACTCAGGTAGACATTACTCCTCTATATCTATAGACTATAGATGATGATGATGATGATATATTAATGCTGATATCATAGACTCAGGTAGTCATTACTCCTCTATATCTATAGACTATAGATGATGATATATTAATGCTGATATCATAGACTCAGGTAGACATTACTCCTCTATATCTATAGACTATAGATGATGATGATGATATATTAATGCTGATATCATAGACTCAGGTAGACATTACTCCTCTATATCTATAGACGATAGATGATGATGATGATATATTAATGCTGATATCATAGACTCAGGTAGACATTACTCCTCTATATCTATAGACTATTGATGATGATGATGATGATATATTAATGCTGATATCATAGACTCAGGTAGACATTACTCCTCTATATCTATAGACGATAGATGATGATGATGATATATTAATGCTGATATCATAGACTCAGGTAGACATTACTCCTCTATATCTATAGACTATAGATGATGATGATGATATATTAATGCTGATATCATAGACTCAGGTAGACATTACTCCTCTACATCTATAGACAATAGATGATATATTAATGCTGATATTATAGACTCAGGTAGACATTACTCCTCTATATCTATAGACGATAGGTGATGATGATGATATATTAATGCTGATATCATAGACTCAGGTAGACATTACTCCTCTATATCTATAGACGATAGATGATGATGATGATATATTAATGCTGATATCATAGACTCAGGTAGACATTACTCCTCTATATCTATAGACTATAGATGATGATGATGATATATTAATGCTGATATCATAGACTCAGGTAGACATTACTCCTCTATATCTATAGACGATAGGTGATGATGATGATATATTAATGCTGATATCATAGACTCAGGTAGACATTACTCCTCTATATCTATAGACTATAGATGATGATGATGATGATATATTAATGCTGATATCATAGACTCAGGTAGACATTACTCCTCTATATCTATAGACTATAGATGATGATATATTAATGCTGATATCATAGACTCAGGTAGACATTACTCCTCAACATCTATAGACGATAGATGATGATGATGATATATTAATGCTGATATCATAGACTCAGGTAGACATTACTCCTCTATATCTATAGACTATAGATGATGATGATGATGATATATTAATGCTGATATCATAGACTCAGGTAGACATTACTCCTCTATATCTATAGACGATAGATGATGATGATGATATATTAATGCTGATATCATAGACTCAGGTAGACATTACTCCTCTATATCTATAGACTATTGATGATGATATATTAATGCTGATATCATAGACTCAGGTAGACATTACTCCTCTATATCTATAGATAATAGATGATGATGATGATATATTAATGCTGATATCATAGACTCAGGTAGACATTACTCCTCTATATCTATAGACTATAGATGATGATGATGATATATTAATGCTGATATCATAGACTCAGGTAGACATTACTCCTCTATATCTATAGACTATAGATGATGATGATGATATATTAATGCTGATATCATAGACTCAGGTAGACATTACTCCTCTATATCTATAGACGATAGATGATGATGATGATATATTAATGCTGATATCATAGACTCAGGTAGACATTACTCCTCTATATCTATAGACGATAGATGATGATGATGATATATTAATGCTGATATTATAGACTCAGGTAGACATTACTCCTCTATATCTTTCCACAGATAATACTGTAGATGTTTGCTGCTATATTAATGCTCTGGATATCTAATTGAGTGCTTCTAAACCAGCTGAGCATTTATCTGGGATAAAATTTGACAAAAAACACAATTACATCTTCTTTAGTGAGGTAATGGTTAAGAGGAGCCTAGAAAATAACAGAGTTAATATAAAATCCTCAAAATGATATTAAACCAGTTTCTGGTCAGACTGGATCTGATAAAAATCTAAAACTGTGACGGTGATCATCAAAGCTGACCACATCCTGACTCAGGGACGGATCATCATCATCATCATCATCATCATCATCAGCACGCTGCCAGGAAGCAGGACGATGATAAACTGGAGATGAGGTTCTGGGAAACTGATGATGAGAGCAGCGATTCTCTCACACTGATGGGCTGATGTGTACTTCAGGGTCTCAGGAGGTTTCACTTCCTCATCTGTCATTGTAATGAATTAAACCTCTCTGGGACTAAAGAGACATGAACACACAAACACTGAGTACATGTTTTAAGGCTCATAGAAGCGATTTAAAGCCTCCAGCATCGACTGGTGTCTGCAGATAAAAGAGTTAACGGACAACCTGAATCCTTCAGGCTGAATGTGTTACGCCCGTCACCTCTTAGGTTATGTTCATTGTTGTCTTTTCATTTCCATTATTGTTCACTTCCTGTTTTACTTTGAAATCACTAATCCTCCCTCTCGTTTGAGATTCACTGCACTTCCTGCCTTCCTGTGTCTCCACGCCCCCTGACCTCCTTTCCATCATCTCACCTGTCTGATTGTAGCTCCGCCCCTGAGTGTGTCCACCTGTGTCTCGTTATTCACTCCCTCACCAGTATATAATGAGTGTCCTCCTTCCTCATGTTGCCAGTTTGTCTTCAATCCTCGTGTGATGGCGTCCCAGCATTTTTTCCTTGTGTTTGACTTCTTGTGTTTTTTGATCCTGGGGTTAGGGTTAGGGTTTAGGGTTAGGGTTTAGGTTTAGGGTTTAGGGTTTCATGACCCTGCCTTGCCTGTCGGTTTGGATTTGTTTGCCTGAGATTATTGTCTGCCTGTGTATCGAACCCTTTTTGACATCAGTAAAGACTTTTATCTTTTTGAAAACCATCTGCTCTGTGAGTTGTCCATTTGAGTCCTGTTCACGCCCGTATACCCAGTCGTTTCCGTACGAGCTGGCAACACAAGGAAGGAGGACACTCATTATATACCGGTGAGGGAGTGAATAACGAGACACAGGTGGACACACTCAGGGGCGGGGCTACAATCAGACAGGTGAGATGATGGAAAGTAGGTCAGGGGACGTGGAGACACACGAGGGCAGGAAGTGCAGCGAATCTGAAACAAGAGGGAGGGTTAGTGATTTCAAAGTAGAACAGGAAGTGAACAATAATAATAATGAAAAGACAACAATGAACAAGAGGTGACGGGCGTAACAAAATGCTTCTGTATCCTGCAGCGCACTTCGGATCCTCAGTACGTCCTCTAACACTTGAAGGAAATAATAGATGATAAATTATATTATTAGTGCACAGATCGATGTTCTAGATATGTTGTGTCTTTTCTAGTAGACTAACTGAGTCTCATTCCTGCAACCAGAGATGCTGGAAAGAGTTTTTTTCTTCTTCTTTTTCCAAACTGGGACAAGTGAAGTGGAGGAAACAGTCGGTCACAGGAGGGAGTGAGTCACTCTGATCCAAATCTCAGCTTTCCAGCTAAATCACCCGAATGCAGGAAATGTTTGTTGATGTTTAAATGCCACAAAACAACAGGTAGCGACTTTTCATCCAGCAGATAATGTGTTTGAGATTGATGCTGAGATTTTTAGCCTTTACGCCCCCGAATGCAATGCAATGGACAAATAAATGGAAATTTGTCTTTGGTGCTCACAGCAATAAAATAAAGCAACTTTCCATAAACATTTTCAATCGGTTCATGTTTTCATTGGAACTACTTGAAGTGAAAGTGTGTTGCTGGTTGCAGTCTGCAACCTCACCACTAGATACCACCAAATCCTACACACTGGACCTTTTTTCTGAGTTCATGCCATGGAAAAGTTTGATTTCTTATATTCCCATATTTTGTCTGTTTATGCCGAGATCAGACTACACGATATTTCTGATGGTCACATGTCAGACTAACGATCACAGTGCCATAAAGTCTTGCAGTGTCTTGGCTGTGTGCCTGGCAAGACTACATGTATGACCACGACCAATCGCGGCACGGCATATTACACGATCATGCGTTTGGACATCATCGGGGGGGGCGGGTGAAGCAACTGTGAGTCATGGTGACAGAAGCCTTGTGTGTGATGCTGGCGGGTTGTGGATGCTCTCCTGGGTGGCCCGGGGAGGCCGGTGTGGGCTGTCCATAACAGAACTGGACCTAACGACTGATTGAGCATTACATAGGTACAAGTGCCCAGCTAGCCACGTAGTTTCCTGTACATGATGTTGCTGCTGAATGTTGGATAATCTGATGGATAAAAAACAATTGGTAAAAAATGTTTGGTTATCAGAGAGCTATTTTTTTAATCAGGCAGTTGCAGTCACTCCACCTGATACCAACAAGAAGTCAGTACAGCTCCTGTTTACATTCACCACCAGTTTAACTTTTCTCTGTTCTCTCAATAAAAACTTGATTGCCAAGAAAAAAGAAAGTTTGTCACGAACCGCTGATTACGGTATTAAAACTAATGATTCTGCGTAAACACAAACCCTTGAGATGAGCTGTGTTTACCCACATATAGCTCTGAACACCAGCATGAAGCTCTTTCTGCTCACAGGAGGGAAAGAAGAGCAATTTACTGCAACAGAAAAAGGTGGAGGGAGTTAAGATGGATGACCCTCCGCCTGGTTTTAATGATCATATAGCTTACAGCTCCTCCAGTCTGTCGGTTCAGAGGGAGGAAGCTGTGCTCTGATTCTCTGCATCCTTTATTGGGGGGGGGGGGGGGGGGAGAGTTAGAGGGAAAGAGTGGATAAAAAGTGAAAAGAGAGATGGTGAGAGGAAGGAAATGTGCGATCAGAGCACCTCTGGAGAGTCGTAGCTGAGGATCTCATCACCCGGACTCGTGCATGAAAAGAAAATCAAAATGCAAAGTGTCGCTGCAGCTGCTGCAGACTAACAATGTGCTCTGACAGGACTCCACCCGTCGTTAAACCAGGTCCTGTGAACACGATCCAGGATCCACGATGTTCTCTAGAGACTAAACACAGGTGAGGGTTCTGCAGTATGACGAAGGGCCTGGTCCACCTCCCCTCCTGTCCTCGTGAATTGTGGTGACTTGAAACAGACTAGAATAATGAAGAGATTTTTAAAATAGAAAGGAGTGTAAATATCCAACAGAAATATCTCTGAGTTTGATGTTTTGTCTTGACAATGCAGTGTTGCCAGATTTATGATAATTATCGTATTTGTACAGTAATTTTGCTCTCTGTACGATCAATATCGGCAAAGGTGCCAAAATATACAATATAAACATACCGTTCTGCGAGGCTTACAATCAGTAGCTGGTTTTAGTCTGTGCTGTTTCATTTTAATCAATTTCCAGATCAATCTCATGTTTCTCTTCAGGCATCTCTTCTCATGTGACCTCTGTCCAGCCAATCACGCTCGGCGTAGGCTCTGATGATTCGAGAGTTTACAAGAGAAATAGCTTTGAATGCTCCATTTTATAATACTGCAGTAGGCTGCTACAAAAACCTGACTGATGGACATATGGATCATACTCGCTTCCATGCATCATCTATATCTGCTTGTGGGTAGTTTTGTAGGTGTGTCAGAAAGTTGGTTCTCAGTCATCCAGGTCATAGTATCCCAGTAAGGGTTAAATCAGCAGCAACTGGACTTGGTTTACATTATTAAAGACGTCTCACTTCTCATCCAAGAAGCTTCTTCAGTTCTGACTAAGTGGCAGGAATTTAACCTGTGTGGATTTGTGTATTGTAACGTTGTAAACATGAGTTTCTGGTCTCAATCTCTAGTTTAAAGTCTTCAACACAGCATGGTGTTCATTTAGTAGATTATGGTCCCATTTGTTTTGTCCCTTTGTTTTGTTTGAGCTGATACCCGCCTGCTCATTCGCTCTCCTCCCGGCTCTCTGGAGCGCTGTACTCCAGGGACCGCCGGTCCAGCAACCTCATGTTTTGGTGTTATAAAAACGTTGATAAAATGTACCTGAATTCACGATATTACTGCTGACATTGCTGTGGTATTACATCACATCTGCTGTATTAGCCATGTGTTTACTACGTGTTTATTTGCATATAGAGCGGGGAAGTGAGATCGGACCGCAAGTGGACACTCAAGACTCGTTTTAATGTGGTGTGAACAGACGTACTAAAAGCTATCAATCAGTGATCTGATCACTGAGGACACAGGTTAATACCAGGTCTGAACTGGGCCTTATTCAGCGTTGGGTTGCTCTTAGCGCCACCCTGTCATGTCATTTCTGGTTGCAACAAAACAAGATGGCGAAAATCAAAACGCCGAACTCAAGGCTTCAGAATGGCAGTCCACAACCCGGTGGGCGATGTCATGGTGACTACGTCTGCTTCCTAGATAAGGTCCACGGTGGTGTCTGATGCATTTTACACTTTGAACTTAACAGAGGAAAGATTGGGTAGGCGATAATAGATAGAGGCAGGTGATCTCTAAGAATGCAGTGAAGAAACATCATATCAATATAGTCAAAATTATAGTGATCAGTCAGTAAGTTATGGCTTAAAGAGATTTTATTGCACAACAAAATCAAGTAAATGAAGAAGCTTCACAACAAGTTTTTACATTCAGTATCCAGTATTCTGCTTCGTTAGTGGAAAATCTGACACTGAGGCAGCTTTGTCTGCATTTTGCATCGGTTGTCTGTTAGTAATGTTGTTTAAATTCACTTACAGCGGAGCAGTCTGTTTAGACGAGTAATGAATTGAATTATTCTGATTGAGTTACCCAGGAGGCCTCAGTGTTTGCTGAACATAATTGTGTTGGTGTGTTGTTCGCAGCACTTCAAATGCTTGACTCTCCGAGGAACGCGGAGGGAGTTTGTGATACAGCAGCTCATTGTTTAGTGCTGCTTTAATGGATTTATAGTGTATGTCAACAATACACACAAAATAACAGACAGTTACACAAACAAACAAGCACAGCGACACTCTTTAGCCCTCAGAGTCTCCGAACTGATGCGCCATGTCCATAACAGAGTGAGCATTCATTTTTGTGGTATCTTTGGCTCAAAAACTATGTCAGTATCTCAAAATACAAGCTCTTAGGACCACATGCCTCATTGTACATGCAGTAGGTTGTAAGTTTTAAGTAGTAGTAATAGCAAGTAAGTTAATCATGGAGCACATTTGCCAAAAACATCACTATAGTTGCAGCTATATTAACTCCTAACATCTGTCTGTGAAATGAGTGCGATAGTGACCTGGAGTCAACCACCATCTGGTTTCAGTTTCCCTCCGTTTAGTTTAATTATCCTCTCATCTGATTTCTGCCATTTTAATTCCTCACGCCCGAGTAACTTTGACTGCACACTGTTTCAAATTTGCAGAAGTGATGCTGTACATTTTTTACTTCCTTTACCTCTTTGCTCACTGATTTTGCACCAAAATATTGTCAACTTACACATTACTGTACGTAAAAATGTATTTTTTTATTACTTTTATTGTAATAAACTCTTGAATCAGTATAATCACAAAATGACCGATATGGCAGCATGCTGACATACTTCATACAGCCCAAAAAAAACTGTAAAAATATACTAATATAATAAATTAAAAGAAAAATAAATAATTGAAGAATGTCACAAGTAATGAATCAAACAGAAAAAGAGATCAAGAAAGAAAAAAATATTTATTTAAAAATTATATTCTCCTATATATACAATACATGCATATATACACATGTTTGAACACAAATATTTATACGTGCATATATACATGTCTGCATGTATCCACATATACGGTACCTGCATCCACATACTGTATATTAATTAACTAAAAGGGCTGTTAATTAATCTAACTAAAGATAACCAGACAAACGGACTGGAGAGAGAAAAAAAAGTAAAATAAATAAATGCATTTAAAATCAAAATAAATAATAAAATAAAGACACAAGTATAATATAGAATACATACATTAACAAAAAAATTGTTAAAAAAATAAATAATTGAAGAACCTCACAAGCAGAAAAGCAGCACAAGAAAGAAAAGAAGACAATAAACTTATTTCATATTCGTCCGTATACAGTATACAGTACATACTATACATGCATGCACATGCATGTAACATGTCACGCAATTCATGCATGCTTCCACATATACAAGCCACATATATCAATGAACTAAAAGGGGAGTTTAATATGTTTATTGTTACTAAAGATAACCAGACAAACAAACTGGAGACAGAAAAATAAAATAACATCAAGTAAAAAATAAACTGTGATTCATTATTGGACATATTATTCTGCAAAATGGGACCAAAATAGAAAAGGATTCAGGCAGCTGAAACATTTCAAAATGAAAAACAAATCTGACCTTTGACCTTTGACCTGCAGTGGAGGAGAAAATTCAATAATGTGTCAAAATAATCTCCTCATATCTGCAGCTTAAACCACAATAACTGCGTTTAAACCTCCATTTTACCGATATTAGATTCCAAAATGTTCTCTGTTTTCTCAAACATGGCCCATCACGGTGCCTCAAAAATATGATTTGTGTGGCTTCAGATCCAGGACACTCAGCATGATTTAATGTAAAAGAAAGGCCATAAAAGCGACGATAAAACAGGGCTGGGATGGCTCATCTCCTAATGGCTGATGTCTGTGTCTTTATAGTGGCAGATAGAGACAGAGATACAGTATGAGACATTTTACTGGCTGAGCTGCTGTTTTCCAGAGGAGAGGGAGGAGGAGGAGGGAGAGGGCTTCATCTGCTGAACCCCGACCCGGCACTGGATCGGTCCATGTTATTACACCTGCAAGCAATGAGTGGGCCGCCAAGATCTGCAGCACACTGGAGCTCAATCAGGGAGACTTTCTCTCTTGATCCTCTTTTTTATCTCCCTGCTCATTTCATCCTTCTGAGTTTTATTTTAAACCTCATTAAAGGAAGTTTGATGGATTCATTGTTTCTAGTTTGACCGTAAAGGGGACTCCACGCTGCCCGGTCCATTTTTGTGCTTTCATTTTTGCTCTTCATTTCTTTTCAGCTTTTTATAATCTACACAGGCTTGACATTTGTTGCATCCTCCTTCTTCCCTTTTTGTCCTTTCAATCTCTCTTTTTCTTTCCCGTCGTCGAATTCTTTGCTTTTCGTCCGTGTGGAAACGCAGCCAAGACTAAGTCTTCCACCCCTCCCGGCTCCTGCCGCCTTCAATATGTTTGGACAGCCGGAGAGAAAAAGTCCTGATGATAAACTCCAGATCAAATCAATTATCCCAGTGCCAATCTCAGTGTGTGAGAGGGGAGACAGAGCAAGCTTTTCACTGCACTGCAGAAACCTTTCAGATTTTGCAGACTGTGCACAACAGAGGCTTTTCATGAGAGTTTCATGAGCTGCATTAGCGAGTCAGCTGCATCTTCTGGAAGTTTATTATTCGCGATCATCGGCATGAGTTTTAGTTCTGCATCAATAATTATGTCTTTTTAAAACAATATATAGTTCACATTTAGCAACTAAAAGTTTTTTCAAGCAAGAAATGCAGAACTTTCTCCAGTTCAAGCTTCTTTATTTAACACTCAACACTCTTCACACCACATGTCAGCATTCACCCATTCACTCCCATTCACTCAGTGATATCAGAGGCTGCCATGTGGGGAATTTAAATACTCATTCACACACCAGCAGCTCCAGGAAACATCGACATGTGACCAGAGGAGCCAGCGATCGAATCACCGATCATCCGATTAGTGATTCTACCCTCTGAGCCCCAGTGATCATTTCATAATAATTTATTAGTTTTTATATTTGTATTGCAATAAATGAATTACAACCACATGTCCAATATATTGACATGTATTTGCAATTATTATTAGTATTTTTACTAACTACTTACTACTACTATATTCATCCATATAAACATACAGTACATACTGTAAACACACATCTAAAGGCACAAATATTTATGTGTATATATACTTTCAAGCATCCAGATAAATCTACATCCACATACATACATTAACTAAAAGAGGTTAATTATGCTCACTAAAGACAAAATATAATAATGCTAATATTAAAGATACATTTTAAAAATTGATCAAATAAAAATAATTAACTGACTAAATAATGGCAAGCAGAGAAAGACAGCGGGAAACACTGCACTTCATTACTGTTTGGACTGTCAGTCAGACAAAACAAGACATTTGAACTCTTCATCTTGAGCTTTAGGAAATCTTCATGCACTTTTCTGGATTCTCTGACTTCATATAGATTAAGTGGTTAATCAGTTAATCAAGATAATAATCGATATTTGTTCAATGATGAAAATAAACCTAAATCTAATTCAAACATAACCCTAATACAAAGGAAAAAAACAAAGATTAAAATCAATGAAGTTTGACATTTAAACCTGATCTTTCAACTCAAAGTACAGACTTCCAGTTTTCCCAGATTACACCACTATAACTCTGATTCACAAACGTTTACTGTAACTGCTAAAAACGCTGCTATACTCATATTCAGATGAAATGTATCAGTGAGTGATGTCATGAGGAAAAATGTGAATATAAAGTTTATCTGTACTGTACTGAAGTATATTAATGACATGAAACCGTCAGACTCATTTCTCACTGTGAACTTGTGACCTCACAAAGCAACAGCTCCTCCAAACGCAAGCTGACTCATTTCAGCCACTGAGAAACAGGGAAACGAGGGATTTCCTCATATCTGTTGCTTCGTATCTCGTTGCTTTGATTTGACTCATATTTGCAGCTCAAACACAATTTGTTTTCCCTCAGCCGAGCATTATAAGTCACTGTCTGCCTCCTGTCTCCTGGAATAAACACTCCACAGCCAACACTGTGCAGACGGGATCTGCTCTTATTTATTTGTTTACAACGGGACGAAATTTTTCTTCTCTACCGGAGGGAGCAGAAACATTAAAGACTAATATTCAGCTGCTGCGTCGAGCCTGACATCCAAGCAAATAATACATAAACACAACCAACATGTGATTCTGGTGTTTGTCGCCTCTGTTCCTGTGTTTTGCACCGCAGGGTCTCTCACGGGGTCTTCAGGAAAACCCTGTTTCACCTCCAGCAGCACTTGACTTCTGCAGACTCTCTCTGCTCCACAGTGTCGGGACTAAATGATAAATGGGCACAAGAGGGTAATTAAAAGAAAACTGATGAAGCCTTTTATGGTTTATGTTTACATTGAGAGGAAAGTAATCAAAGTGGCCTCATGACTGGAAACAGGACAGTTCAAATCAGCAGATTAATAAGTGTAGAAATGTGGGTGGTGGAAGTGAGACGGGTCACACCTCCTCATAAATAGCACACTCTGCCCTCCTGAAATGATTTCCATCAGAGGCCCCCAGGTGCTGGTATATGAAGGCATGTGACCCTCCATCCTCCAACAGAGGATCGGTTCGCGGTCATTCTTCACAGTCAGACGTTTAGGACAAAAAGTCATTAACAAGCACAGTGAGCCGTGTGGCATCAACCGAAGTCTTAACATCTGGATGCGTTTTCAGATTAATCCCTAATAGCTGATGTTAATGCAAGATATTTGTCAAAGTGACAAGTTTTTCTGCCTTAAAATCTCATTTTACTTCCTGCTTTAAAGGGAGTTGACCTGACCTGTTACACAGGAACAGACTCGTTTGAGAGGAGGACTATAAACTGTCCTCACCGTGGAAACATTAAGGAAGGATGAGGAGTGAAGAACCAAAGACACTCGTGTGCTAACAACCCATTCTGTACAAACTGCTTCTTTTTGCCACTGCTCAGATGTTATTTACAGCCATGCCAGCGGTTCTGTGAGGCTTTATAGGCACAATGGTGCTTTGAGCTAAATGCTAAAATCAGCATGTTAACATGCTCACAATCACAATAGAGATATTTGATCAAAAACCAAAGTATACACAAATCCGGGGAAGTAAACAGGTCACCATTGCTGCTGTGGCGTCTTCCTACAATATGCACACGTTTGAATGTAAGCTGTACTTTTACCTTTACTTTCTATGTAACGTCACTTTTGACTAAGATGTCGAAGAACCTGAGCAGTTCTCAGTTGCCTAAATCATCCTCGTCCCCGTAAAAGCTTTCAGTTTGACTTTAATCCACATTTATTATCTACGCTGATCATTTAGGTAAATTGGAATGAGCAACCAGGTATGCTTTTGGCTGAAAGCTACCGGCTGAAAGCTACCACGGCTGAAAGCTACCACGGCTGAAAGCTACCAAAGCAGCTACGAGACCGGTGTTTGTGTCATGTGAAACGAAAAGTAGTGTTGACTTTTGTGTCGCGTGATTCATTAGTCTGTGAAGTTAAGGTCAACCACGACTGTTTCCGAACCCTAGCGAAGTAGTCATGTTGTCTAAACGTAAAACTTCCCTGGTCTGTCCAAAAGTATCAACAGAGAGGTACTTTGCGTGTCGTTACTGACCAAACGGCGGCATTTAACGAGTTGAAAGTGAAAACGTGCTGGCAAGGAAGAGATACAAGAAGAGAGGAGTAAACGCAACAGGCATTTAACAAAATGAGACATCTGTGCTTCGGAGCAACGTCTATTAAATATGACAAATAGCACATGATCTGTATTTTAGCATTCCTATCAGATAAGATAGTACTTTATTGATCCCCTTTATTGATTCGGGTGTTACAGCAGCACTGATAGCAACAGCAGTAGTACAGTATAGAGTGAGAATAGGTAGAAATAAATTGGAGTAACATAAGAATAAAGTAAAATCAAGATATATGCAGCTATTATACAAGTCAAGGTAAAGTGGCAAAAGTTAAAGTGACAGATATGGTGCATATGTATATGTATATAAAGTGCAATGCAAAAGTATACAGTATGTATAACTGGAATGTGGTATAATAGTGTAATATAAGTATAAGATATAAAAATATGATGATCTATGACAAGGTATGGAATACTATAGCAGTTATATTAATATAATACTTGTATTAATATAATATCACAGTTATAGATAGTGCAATAATGAATATATTGAGAGTCCTGTGAGGGTTCAGCCTGATGACAGTCTGTGGTTCCCTGCTGTTGTTGTAAAACATGAGCAGAACAGTGTCAACAGTGACAAGTTATGTACTTTTACTTCATGTCAGAACACCGCGTCACATTTCTTCACCTGTTGATCCTCTCAGCTCCTCCAACAGGCCGTCTCCCTCCCTGAGATACATTTTAGAGAATGAGACATCCTTCAAGATGACACACTGAGATCTATTTACAGGCAACAGTCAGGAGGATGGAGGAGAGGAGGAGACAAGGAGAGGAGGAGAGGAGGAGAGGAGGAGACGAGGAGGAGCCAGACAGAGAAATGAGAGGGGCAGCATGGATGCTGATCATCCTCATCCAGTATGTTGAGATATTTCACTGGATAACTGAACATTTTGACCTGCTGGTGGTATTAGAGGATGAAGTGGGGGATCACCAGCATCAGTAGGCTTCTGAGGACCAAAAATATCTGCAAAAAACGCCATGACAATCTATCCGATAGCTATTGAGACAGTTCAGTCTGGACCAAAGTGGTGGACTGACAGACAGATCGATACCACTAGCCTAAAAATCATTAAACAGCGCAGTGAACATCCTGAAAGTGTTCCTCAGATCAGCTCCTGTTCCACCAGAAGCAAAACCAGTAATGAGCACCAAACAGAAGCAAAGGCCATATTGATTTCAGTGCATTAAACAAGCCCTGCAGCGTTGATGAATTAATTCCTGCAGTGAAGCCCTTGATGACTTCGTCAGCCACCCTGCTGCTAATTAACAAGCTATTTAAATGTAGGAAGTGTGTGATCCAGACTGCTGCGGGTGGTGGAGCTTACAAGGAAGTCATTCTGCGCTGAACCCTGCCTGACTGGGTTGCCATCCAGGGACTAATTTAGCCTTTGTTCAGGTTGTGTGAATGGGAGTGGAGAGCTCTCTCTGGGGGAGAGTAACCGGAGAGTGACTCGTCTGCTGGACTGTCACTGTTCATTCAGTGAGCTGACGCTTGTTAGCTAATGATCTCGCAGCAGCGTGCTGATCGGGTGACATGTCTCTGGGTTGTTCCCGCTCTGTAGGGGAGGTTAACAGGGTATGGACGTTATATCTCCCACCATCATTCATACTGCTGTGCAGTCACACATTAATATTTGTATTTCAGGCTTTTCCCTCACTCTTCCATGAATCCCACAGGAAGGTGTGGATGGTTTTCAGCTCATTTAAAGGTCCAGTGTGTAACATTTTGGGGAATGTATTAATAGAAATTGAATATAGGCCCAATATTCATAACTGTTTTCATTAGTGTAACATCACCCAGCCCAGTCTCACCAAATGCCATATGACTGACTTGTCATTTTATGCCATGTAGTCTGTACTGACTGCACATCCACGTAAATATGCAACATGGATCGGGAAGGACGGAGGGACGGAGGACGAGTGGACAAGTCCAACAAACACAAGCCTTTCAATCAGGAGGCCGGTGTTCACTTCCCAAAGTGTTGTTGCACTATTTTATGTTGCATTAATGATGGTGCTTACTTTGTTTACCTATGTATTTTACGTACTTTGCATACCTATTGTAAGACCAATCATGATGTTTTTGCGAAACCTAACTAAATGGTTTTGTTGTCTAAAAATAAACGCGACCATGGTAACAGCGACACACAAATAGCTGCTTCACAACATTAAGCATGTGATGTATAAATGACACACAAAAAGCCTAAAATGTGTTATCATGTACATAAAATGTTGTGCTATTTATATTCCTTCCCTTGAGATCAGGTTAAATCACCTGAAACTATGAATCATTGTGGTTTTGTTACCTTTGATTAAGGCCCTCATATCTACATAGGAAGCAGGTCCTCTTCACAGAGTCCTCCATCATGTTTCTACAGTAGCCCAGCATGGACAAACCAAACCAAACCCGGCTCTAGAGAGAGACTTTCGTGTTTTTATGTTACCTGAAAGTCACCGAAGTTCTCTGACACGCTTGTGAAACGTGAGTGTAAAACTGTGGTACCCGTTATTGTCATTATAATATTATTGTTATGGTCACCTTTAACTGTAATGTAAAACCATCCATGGCAACAGTAAACATTCAGAGAATGATGAGTATGGTGGTGCAGTTTAAAGAGAAAATACAGTGGATGGGTCCAACAAACGCAAGGCTTTCGTCCAGCAGACCGCTGATCGTGTCCCACGTTCACAACGTTCAGTGTCATTTTCACTGTACAGACATAGTAGTTTTAAGCTCAAACATGTAGTTCTTTCCTAAACCTAACTTTAGTTGCCTATTCCTACAGTGTCGCCAAGGGGCGTAACAAAGCTGTGGTATATAATGAGGTGGGATGGGAACGTGTTGGGTATCCATGGCCTCTGAGAGAGGCGGACGGCGTTACCGCAGTCTTGGAAAGAGCAGAGTGAGCGGAGGGGTACTGGTCACAGTCTATGACCACACCACTAGATGTCACCAGATCCTACACACGGTACCTTTAATGGCAACAACAAAATGTAAAAAATAATGTTATTTTCAACCCAAATGATCTTAACATAACTATATATGATATATACTATTGCTATAAATGTATGTCTTCAAGCTAGATGAAACATGTTTGAGGTCATCCTGTATCTTGCTTTGTGCTTATACATTAAATATCCTGATTTCATTTCTGAAGACTCATGACTCAAAATGTGTTGACCCTTAATGCATTTTTGGCAGCTCTATTTTTGAAGAAAAATAAGCACCTTGAACTGCAGGTCATTCAAATAATTCAGAGCCGCTGCACTCAGCAGATGATGGGATTTCAAACCATGACAGCTGGAGTAAACGTTTATTTTGTAATCATTGTGAGGCAATGCCGGCCACTACATATCTGCAGCGCTCTCACAGTCAGCAGAAAATGGGAATGTGATGTATTGGCGCTCGCTATCAGCAGCCAGCAGGCCATATGTAATCAGCACTATGTTTCTCTGGAGGAAACGGGATTCTCCAGACTGGGGATCATTTGTGCTCCGTCCAGGCTCTCCCTGGTTGAATGTGGGTTTAATTTCACACAGACATGCATCTGATAACCGCCTAGATGAGTGTTAATGGGTAATTTGCATTCCCTGAAAAGCCATTCTTCTGCAAACAGGTTCATTTAATTGTAATTTCTAACGTTGTGGGAAGTTGTTGATGGAGATCTCGCTGCCTCGTCTTTGATGGATTTCTTTGAAATATTATTATATTATATAATATAATATATATTATTATATTTGAATGAACCCTGAAAAGCAAATTACATGACTTTGCTGTTTTTCACAATGTTAGTGTTAGTGTTAATGTTAGTGCTTTTCTTCTTCTGTTCCTCCACTGTGCATTAGTGAGTGTATCAGGAGGCCTTAGCCCATTTGCCCATTTGCGCCAAAAGTCTATATTTTATATATTAGGATTAAATTATTTTATATATTATATTAAATATAAAAAAAATTGCACATTTGAACAGATTGGTTAACAGTCTTTAAATCTGGTATGGAAATACTTTACACAAGTATCTAACAGCAGGCTACAACTTTCAAATATTTAGATCACATAAAAAAATCACCCTTTTATAAATTGTCAAATCAGGATTATGAAAAAATAGGAAAAACATTTTGTTCATGAAATGTTTGTCATTAAATTTACCTTAACTAGAATGCAACACTGTTGTCATCAATTACCCTGGTGATTATTATATTGATTCAGATTCAGATTCAGATTGTTTAATCTATAGAAAAAAAAAAAGTGAAAATGGACAAAACAATTTCCTAAAGCCAAATATAACATTTTCATGTCTCCAGAATATTAAACTAACTATAATGTAGACCAATAAAAGCATTTTAAAAAATATATTCTTACATTTGAGAACCTGGAATTATCAAATATTGGACACTTTTGCTTGAAACAATTAGCAAAATTACTGATTTTCTACTGATCGATTGATTGACTAATCATTGCAGCTCTAACTGGAATCAATGTCGTTATTGCCATTATCATTGATCGACAGAACAGCAGACGTTATTAAAAGATAAATAAAAAGATATAGATGGGCTGCACATCATAAAAGGCCAACCTGGCAGCCAGGTGATGGAGGACGGAGGAAATAGCTGTTGTGAATAACTTTGCAAAGTGAAATTTGGAACCAAATCACACATAAATCAAATCCATATTTAACCCAGTTGAGGCTTTGATGGCAGCGATCCAAGAGGAAATTACCACGCCCTTCATCCATCCATCTGTAAGTCCAGTCCTCCTTCCTGTAACTGAGCCGCAGATACCGCCAGACTATCTGCTGCCACGAGTCGAGACGGTTCAGATCCAAGTGAAGATGCATATCTGGCACGGCGGGCATGGCGCTCACATTTCCACAGGAACACAAGCACAGATCTGTGGAAGGAGGAGAATATGATGACCTGAAGATACAATCAGTCATATTCATGTTTGTGTTTTGGGTTTTCGTCATTGACAGATGGTGTATATGCATAGCTAATAATAATATAATAATACCAGACCATTTCCTGCGTGTTAAAGGATAAGGGTGGAGTTATTCTATATTTTTTTTTTATTGCAAACAAATCCAGATTATTGGGATGTCACTAGATCACATGAGAATCACAGGATCACACACAAAAATCCATCTTGTCAGGCTTCAAGTAAGACGTTTGTCCAGCAAGCCGGAGTCCGAACCAATCGGCCTCCTTTGAGGAGTTACTGGCAGTTATGGACAGTTATGGTTTAGGTGTCTGTGACTGAACGACACAGAGGGGTGATTCGTGGATCTAAACAGCAATGGGGCTCCTGAAGAGGTTAACGTAAATGCTGTAATAGCATTGGTTCTATCAGAACGGTAGAGCATTTCTTCATTGAAAGAACAAAAAAATGGCACTGAATGGATGGAAAACATGTTTTCACTCTTCTCCCAGCTGGCTTCAGCAAGAGGTTGATTGACAGATGGTTCATCTAATCACCTGCCAAGTATTTTTTATTTTTTTTTAAGGTGCCTGCCCTTTTCCAAACAGTTTTCAAAGATGTCTTTTCAGGTTCTGTGTAACAAAACATCTGGCAGATCAGGTTAACAAATCCCACAAATCAGACCAAACCCAACAATGCATTAATCCATTGATCAATATACTTTCCAGATTTTTTTTAATATACCTTCATTTTTTTTTTAAACAGCAGGACATTATAGTTTTTAGCTGTAAAAAGTTTCTTTGTTGGCGACTATTTCCAGCTGTGGATAAATACACATCTGTGCTTGGTCTAGTAAACTGCCCGTCTTGATCCTAACGAAGGAACACCTCGGGCTGCTCGGTATAACAGCGTAGCTCACTGGCGTGTTTTTAACAGCGTTTGGACAACAACGGAGCTCTGCAGCACAGAGGAAAATCAGATCAGTCTGGTCGCACTACATGCTGTATGAATGACACAGTATTTGCAAGTCATTTTGTGTGCAATACGAATGCTGATACATTTGTACACCATGTAGTCTGTACTGACTACAGTGTAAATGCATCCGCGTACTTATGCTATGGTCTAGTGAGTAAAAAGTGAGACAGGCTGCTTATGGTGAGCAGGAGAGGTGGATAGGTCCAACAAACACAGAACTTTTAACTGGTGTTTGTGTCCCAAAGTGATTTTGAGTTATTTTTTTACTGAGTTTACTTACTATTTTAAGCCCAACCATGATGTTTTTCCTAAACCTAACCAAGTGGTTTTGTTCACAGTGTAAAAATAACACATCAAAAAGCTATTTGCGTCCTAATGATACCCTTATAATGCCATGTTATTTTGTGCTTCCCATGAGATCAGGTTGGTTTTGACAGTACAACAGGATCCCTTCTTTGTCAGTTTGGGTCTTTTCATGGGACAAGACATATGCCATAAAGTAATATATTTGGTCTTTTTCACTGATGAAACTCTGTTAAATTCTGGTAAAGAGCCATTAGAATTAGCTTTGTATGACCTTTTAAACACCACATCAAACTAAATGCACATTAAGATAAAAAATACTCTTAATAAAGGATGTGTTTGATCACAGCTGAGCGTTGTTCAGTTAAAAGGCTTCAGCTTCTGTGTTTTTGTTCATCGCACAATACTTTTGGCTATCTGTGCTCCAGTGAAGTGGTCCAGACTCACTTTGGCTTATATCTAAAGGACTCTGCTTTGTTAACAGGTCTTTCTCAAGTGGCCTAACACCAAACACCAGGGTCTCTGCGCCTGAAGAGCTGGCTTATCCTGAAGGACGTGTGTTTGTTGGCTCTTCGGTCTCCACAAAGGGAAACACAAGAGGAAGTTTGGTGTGAAACTTTCACTCTTTCACAATCCATCCATCCATCCATCGTCAACCTCTTGTCCCGTTAGGGGTCGCGGGGGGCTGGAGCCAATCCCAGCTGGCATTGGGCGAAGGCGGGGTTCACCCTGGACAGGTCGCCAGTCCATCGCAGGGCACATAGAGACAGACAACATAGAGACAGACAACCATTCACGCTCACATCCACACCTACGGGCAACTTAGAGTCATCAATTAACCTAAACAGCATGTCTTTGGACTGTGGGAGGAAGCCGGAGTACCCGGAGAAAACCCACGCTGACATGGGGAGAACATGCAAACTCCCTCTTTCACAATATAAAACAAAAATAACATAAAGACTCAAAATGCTTCACAGTATCTGAGCATTTTGTGTTGAGAAGTGTAATAGTGGGAGCAGTCTCATATGAGCTGGGATCTCTGGATAGTAATGTGGAATCAGACAAAATAAATACACAAATCAAGAATCAAAATTTTACTCAGTGACTGTGGAGACGGCCTGTTTTCAACTCCAATAAATTAGGTAATCATTAATCAGCTTTGTCTGTCTCGCTTTAGTTTGGCCTCGTCATTTTTTTGATGCTGGAGAAGTGACCACCTGTATATATTTTGGCTAAACAGGGCGAATCTCAGTGGGAGGGGATGGTGCTCTTCTCAGTTGTAACCCCACTTTTTCAGTTTTAGTCTAAGAGGAATTTATTTGCACATGAAACGATTCCCTGACACGGCATCATAGTTGTTATAGTGATTAAGGGATGAAATAGCATTTGCAGTGATATTATGAATATCTTCCTTCCCTGTTTTCCCCAATAATTAATCCATTAAAGCAGCATAAAAATAGGAAATAAAGATCATCATTTGGCAACTGGGAACTGCAAATTGTTTTGATGAAACAAAAAGGAAGGAGGTGTCTGGAGTTGGGAGGGGCTCTACTTGACCTTTGCCACTCTCTCTCACTGTCCTTCTGTAATACACTCTTTCTTTCACACGCCGACAGGCCCGCCGTCCTGTGTTATGTATGAAATGAGGCCTCTGCTGACATGTGGCCAGACACACAAAGCGTCATTTAACACCGGGTCATTTGTCCCATCAAAGCATTCCTCGACGCATGGAGGGAAGCTCCCTGTAATCTGTCAGAGTGAAATGTAAACAGGCGGCACAGAGCGGCGGGATCAGCAGGCCCCCTGCTGTCAAATCGGCTCTGACCCTAAACCCTGAAATGTTCTCAGTTAACAAAAAAACGATCTGAATGAAAGCTGATCTGGCTTTGTGTTGTGATGCTACGATAGACAGGAAGAGTTGATCCTAAAACACCCAATATACTATGATTTATCTTTTTCTTTCTTACTTCAAACAATGTACAGAAACAATGCATGAAAACGTATGGAAGCAATGTACAGGAGCAAAGTATGGAAACAACGTACGGAAGCAATATACTGAAGAAACATACTGAAGCAACGTACAGAACAGACTTTTGTTGTTACAGTAGATTGTTGTTCAGTGTTTTTGTGTTTCATACTGAGGTGAAAGTTGTGGGTCCACTAACAGAGCAGATATGGCTCCTGGCGAATGTTTAAAACTATCAAAAGTGCTCAACAGAAACACTGGCTCTGTGTTATTGTATACTGTGCAGGATCTCTCTGTATCGAGCCCCTTCAAACAAACCAAAATAATAAATCCACAATCTCTCTGGCAGTTTATAACCCTAAGCAACATATAAACGGATACAAAATCAATTTCCTGTTATTATCTCCATATCTTTTTTGAGATTAAATGAATCTGCTTCATATTGTCTTTCAGAAGTGCAGTGCATTTACAAGCCTGTGGTTACAACCAGGGAGGGATGTGTGATGGCATACAGTGTGTGTGTGTGTGTGTGTGTGTGTGTGTGTGTGTGTGTGTGCAGAGGAGGGGGGTATTGATTTCTGATGGATGCTAGGTGTTTTATTTCCTCTCAACATGTGAAAAAGCCCCCCCGGCATGCAGGAGTACAAGGTTTACACTCACTTATTAATGTGACAGGACCAGGAAGTGGAAGTCTCATCCTCATTAGCACTAACCTGAGGGGGTGAGCCGTGATGCTGTAGAGTATCAGGTGAGCCAAATATTTTCACTCCAAAAGCTTTGAAATTATTGTGCCAATAATGCAGCTGTTAGATTAAAGTAAGGATATCTAATGATAAATGTCAGTTTTTATGATTATTTATAAATTTGGCTTAAAAGTTGTGCTTTGGAGACGTGTACTCAGTTAATAAATAGCTTAATCTCTTTCTGCAAGAGTCTTTAGAACAGCAGCAATCATTACAAGGAAAAACCAGAGCCTGGAAGTATGTTTATCTACTTTCACACAGTCAAGGATTAAATGTGTTTGAGGGCTGCTGGATTTGACCAGTGCGATAACAACGCCCCAGAAATGCCTCATGAATCAGTAAACAATCTGTAAGTGGCACAAGAATCCCACCAATGGCGGATTCCCGGGGCGTTTCTTCAGCGTTCAGTCATCCAGGCGGCAGCAGGCGAAGTGATGGAGCGGCGACGCTGCGTCAAGCTCACCATAAAAACAAAGAACACGCCCGGAAGTACAGATATTAGCCTTCAAAATAAAATAAACATATCATTGTGCTTCGAATATTTTGCTTTAAATAAGAAAAATACACTGTAATTACATTTTATATATGTTTTTAATGAATTAATACACGCATTATATTTCCATCCGTATGTCTGTCAGCTACTACCGCTCTTCGGGAAACATTTTATTTTAAACACCGCGACCGGAAATCGTTTTGAGTGTTGGCTAACGTGACGCTCCCCAGAGGAACAGAGCGGTCAAACTATCAGTTAACAGTTGAACTACTTTACTGTGGCAATTCTTGCCTGGACTCGGAGCACTTTTTTTTAACTTGGTTTGTTTTTTTGCGGCGGACAAGCTCAAATAAGTGTCGGTTCTGACTCAGTCCTGAGTCCCGGAGCTCGCCTCGTACCTGTGGAGCAAATGTGTCCACTGGCGAGCAGCGGTTTCCGCTCGTGCCGTGTTGTGATGGCTAGCCGTCGTCGCTAGCAGCAGGCTAGCTAGCTGTACGTGTGGTGTCGGTGCTGCTGCAAAGAAGGCGATAATTAGCTTGCACCGCTCGGCTGCTAGTTTCGTGTAGACAGTTCGCCATCTCTTTAACGCGGCTGACAAGGACACTTAACGGATAAAGCGTTAGATATCACAGTAAGGTGAGTGTCACACAGGCAACCTAGTTTCACATGTTAACTCGTTAGCATAGCAGCTGAATCACTCCGGTTAGCGGAGCGCAGCGGCTCAGGCTATTCCCTGGATTCAGACACATTCCACCAAATATCCCATGTTTACAAAATGATAATTTCACTCTGAGTTTCGGGTGTTGTCTATCGGTGAATGTTTTTATACACCGGATGGTTCACACGATTTATTTTTATGTAATGTCATCGTTTCTCTGTTAATTTTTCCAGTACACACATTCATATTGTTTTTTTTATTATCAAACATCCCAAGTTAGCTTGCCACACCAGTACATAGCCCCCCGCCCCGGCACGCCGTGCTGGCAGCAGGAGTAGCGGTGGTGCTGGAGTACTCAACACAGTCTTGCACATGAACTAAGTGTTATGTTGGCGATGTAGATAAAGTGGGTTGTAGTAACACCTTTGGTGCTACAACCGACTGTGACAGAAACGATGTTACACGGACAAAGCATCCATGTATCGGCCAGTTTACCTGAGAAATAAGCGAGGATACTCCGGAGTACCGGGGCTTTACAGTTCTGCTATTGCTCTTCTGACTGTGCCTTTTTCTTTATTCTGCAGGAGGAACCGCAGATGGAAATATTATATTAATACCAAGTGGATTACTCATCGTGCCTTTCAAAATTATGGAGTAAATTTCTTCACAACATCATGCGCGCTGTCAAATCAGATCTCGACCACTGCTGCAGAGATTCCATGTCTTTCCATTTGGATTTCAGTTTTTAAAGACCAGCAGCCACGACTGGATGTGCTGTCTTATCTTTTTATTCAATGTGCTTCCGGTAAAACATTAATTATGTGTCTACACGAGTTGGATATGCTCAGATTCCTGTAAACACTTGCGTGAATTTGTGCGGAGGAAGCCCAAAAGAAGGAAGTCCAGGACGGGATAGGTGCACAGAAACTACCCGCTCCCAAAGAAACATGGCCTCGGTTTGGAAGAGGCTGCAACGTGTGGGGAAGCATGCGTCCAAATTCCAGTTCGTGGCTTCCTATCAGGAGCTGATGGTGGAATGCACCAAGAAATGGTGAGTTTTTGGGACTAACAGTCGAACACAGGGCTGTCATTTAAGTTGCTTGAAAACTGTGTCTCTGTGTGTGCTGGAATGCTGAGCCGTTCCTGGTGGCAATAATTCACACACACACACACACACACACACACACACACACACACACACACACACACACACACACACAGTCTCCTTGGTGTGCAGGCATGTCTGCATGCTGGGAGGGGCCCGGCTGCCTTGTAAAATTGCTATGTTTTTTCTTCTTCTTGTGCACCAATGTTGACTTTGTTTGGTTTGAGTCGTGAAAAGAGGTCTGCATGAAGAAAGATCTCCCTTCCTTCAGCCTGACAGCCTGGGTTCAAGCAGCTCTGCTCTCCTGACATGTCCTGAAGCAATCCACTAAACACTTACCAGCTCTAGGGATGCTGTAGGGAATCTGATCTGGACCTCTGACCTCACTGGAAGCAGGGAAACTGCAAGAGAACTATTTTATTCTTTGTGCTGTTGTATCAGCAAACAGATCATGTGTAAAAAGCTAAAACATTACAGGAGCTTAGTTGCATAGCCATTCATAGCGTATCTACTGAAAATCTGACTGAAAAGTCACTCTTATCAGCTCTCTTGTAGCACAGTTTTCTCTCTGTCTCCCCATTTGTCACAATATTTGTAACCATGCTATTACCTAAAGAAGAAGAAACAGATTTATTGCCAAATAGGTTTTCACATCCAACTAATATACCTTGTTATTTTGGTGCATAGTGAAAAACAAGTACTTCAGAAGTCGAGAATCATAAATATCAGTGTTTCCCACAGGATCTTGTGAGACTGTGGTGGATGGACCTCGCTCAGACCCTCTAGAGGGAAACACTGAATATAATATAAACAAAATATCCAGTTCTTGAAAACATTTGAAGATATCGTTTTTATTGACACAATGGCCCTGATTTATAAGTTTAAAGTTATAAACAGAGTTAGAAACAGTGATGACCGAAGTCTGAACGCTGACATAATCTATAATAAGTAGTGTAGCATCTTGGCTTCATCCTGCTTGTACAAAAGTACAATCCAAAGATATTTCTGCATTTGGCTTGTAGTTGATGTTACCAGTGTTAGCATAGTGTTTGGGTATACACTGTTTGTCAGACAATCACTATCATTGATCCAGGCAGAACTGACAACCTGCTAAACTAAATATGTGGTGGAAACTTTTACTGGGAAAGTGGCTGCATGTCTACAACGCTACACGCAGCACCGTGGCTGCTACAGTAACTCTGCTGATGGTTAACTAGAGACAGTGAACGCAGCACCATGGCTGTACCAAAACTGAGGACAGAGAACGCAGCACTGTGGCTGCTACAGTAACTGTTCTGATGGTGAACTGGGGACAGTGAACGCAGTACCATGGCTGCTACAGTAACTGTTCTGATGGTGAACTGGAGACAGTGAACGCAGCGCCGTGGCTGCTACAGTAACTCTGCTGATGGTTAACTAGAGACAGTGAATGCAGCACCATGGCTGCTAACGCTCCCAGACGGTAAACTGAGGACAGAGAACGCAGCACTGTGGCTGCTACAGTAACTGTCCTGATGGTTAACTGGAGACAGTGAATGCAGCACCGTGGCTGCTACAGTAGCTGCTCTGATGGTTAACTGGAGACAGTGAACGCACCACCGTGGCTGCTAGAGTAGTTGTTCTGATGGTTAACTGGAGACAGTGAACGCAGCACTATGGCTGCTACAGTAACTGTTCTGATGGTGAACTGGGGACAGTGAACGCAGTACCATGGCTGCTACAGTAACTGTTCTGATGGTGAACTGGAGACAGTGAACGCAGCACCGTGGCTGCTACAGTAACTGTTCTGATGGTGAACTGGAGATAGTGAACGCAGCACCGTGGCTGCTACAGTAGCTGTTCTGATGGTGAACTGGAGACAGTGAACGCAGCACTGTGGCTGCTACAGGAGCTGTTCTGATGGTGAACTGGAGACAGTGAACGCAGCACTGTGGCTGCTACAGTAACTGTTCTGATGGTGAACTGGAGACAGTGAACGCAGCACTGTGGCTGCTACAGGAGCTGTTCTGATGGTGAACTGGAGACAGTGTTGCACACCAAAGGCACCAAACGTGCTGGTTAATGGTTAATATTCGGTTAATGAGGGTCGGTTAAGATTTTTTTTTTTTTTTTTTTTTAAAGTAGCATCCCTAATTGAGCATGATCTTTTCTTGTAAAATGTTTTGTGTAATCGGTGACACTGGTGTCCTCTCAAGGTAACCAGCGGGAAAATGTCTTCACTGCGACATCCCTATTCTGTAGTTAAGAAATGAATGAATGATATGCGCTGTAAAAAGGTGGAGGAGCTATCGGGTGTGTTTTCAGAGGTGTGGGGAGATAGGTGGATGTATGCTACACTTCAGCCTGCAGGTATGTGTCCTGTAATGAGTGAGAAATGAGGACTTGTGAAGCAAAGCTGTAGCCTACAGACATGGATTGTCAAGCGGCATGCCGTAGGCGTGACTAACAGCCCCACAGCGCTTAGACCTGGGACAGATGTTAACGTGTTGGAGAATGGAATGAGAAAAATGTACATCTCTTCCCAGAGCAAAGGGTGGGTGGGCTCAGCGCACTGTCAGTAATACGCTTTGTTTTGCAATCTGAGCAAAGCTCTGTTATGTTATTCAATGGAAGAATCATGTATATATAGCCATGTGTTGTTCCATAATTTAGTTCTTATCTGTAGTAGTTTGTTAACCGTGATAAAGACATAACATCTAAATTTAGTAAGACTTGGAGATGGATTAGTAAGTGCTGTTTTTGTTCTTCAAGTAAAAACTCTGTCGTGCCCATTTCAGTTGCCAGCCATTGTGGGATGCTACCGCTCATAGTCACTGTCAGCTTTACGGCATAAAACAGTATTAAGATAACCTCTGATACAAGTACTGTGTGGCTGAGAGTATTCCCTCCGGGTCTCTGCTTGTCTTTGGTGTATATGTGTGCATGGCATGCCTGGCTCATAGTGTCTGAGAAAGCGTTGGCGCATGCTTTCTGCCTTCCTTGGGCTTCATCGGTACGGTATGTTATTGTTGCAGTGGAAACTTTCCATCTACGCAGACTGGAAACAGTCCCCAGAGCTCAAATGGATCTCAAATCCTGAAGCCCGTAAAGTGATTTTTGAAAACCTACAGCTCTCATTTCTGGCATCTGTAACAGGAAGAAAGGCTCAAAAGTTATGTGTGCCCACAGATGTGGGTGCTTTGAATGTACATTGTGTGCAGTGTGAAAGCATTTTGCATACTGGTCCTCAAAGGCTCTATAGATTGATCTCTGAAGTTTAGATAATACAGGCCACTCAAGTGTCTGCTCTGTTGTGTGTGGGGTTCTTCCTGTGTGATTCCTATGCTTTAAGGCCAGGGTATACTCAATCAGAACTAGTTTGTACGGCATGCTGTCCGAGCATGTTGGAAATCAAATGTTCAGTGGCGAAGTAAAAAGTCAGCCAGAGAGAGGGGTAATGCGATATTGTTTAAATATGGGATTAAAGGTGCACATTTCCATACACTTTTTTCCTGGAGGTTGAAGCACAGACACACCAAACCGTCATCAAAGAGCTATCTGTGACAAAGGCCGAATGTTTCATTGCCTTACGTCAAATCTTTGCCGACAGGTTGCATTTGAACAAACTGCAAACACGACAGCTGGCGGCCAACATACGTCCTGCGCCTGTGTGAGGTGAAGTAACCCTCCACATTGGGCGGTAGTCTGTATCCATCATTCAAAAAGGGAAAGCATGACACCGAGGACGGTGAATATGCAAGCCATTGCTTGATACGTACATGAATGTACATTTGCCGACCATTTTCACACCAACGCTTAGCATCGTTCCAGATGTTCATGTCATTGTGAAAATACCCGCCTGTTGGAACAATCCGATGAGATGAAGAGTCTTCTGTGTTTTTCCTCCTGGCTTTACTCATTGGCTTGCTTTCCTCACTTCCGTTTCTTGTCTCGTGTGCTGATTTTTAAAGTTGCGCCAGTCAGAGTGATTTCTGTCACAGACGTGCTCCGCTGGTGATTTAACATGCTTAATCAGCCTAAAAAACTCCCGACCAGGAGGACTAGACCCAAAAAACTAGACCGGCGCTCACCAGAGGCCCCAAACTGTCCGACAGCCGACCGTTGCCTCAGTGTGTCAGGGCCTTTAGAGACATGGGTAACGCAATACCGTTTAAATATGGGGTTAAAGGTGCACATTTTTAGACAGTGTTTTTTGTGGAGGTTAGCTCTTTTGACTCTTTATTATGTGGATTTGGGGTGGAATGAGCTTGCATGAGCATTTTCATCCAGCCAGAATAAATGTTTCAGTGCTTGAATCTTTCTTAATGGTCTCCGGTAATGTGACCTCTCTCTGTCTTTCTGTGGACAGACCTTCACCCCAGACGGGACCTTTTTTTAGTATTCATTTGTTTCTATATAACAGTAGCTAAGATGACTTACACGATCCATAATAATTGATATGGTTCTTTGTGCAGCTCCTCAAAGCACAATATGATATGCATGCCTTTTTAAGAGGAGTCAGAATAGGAGCATCTGGGAATGCCACCTGCAGATGGAGGATGATGGAAATGTAAGGGTCTGACGTTCGGCGCCTGTTGCTGCCTGTTTGTGTGATACTGTTGGTAGCAGTAGCACGTGTCATCGGCCCTTATCGGTGGCTAAATGAGGCAGTCTGTGAGAGTATTGATAACTAGCAAATCAATGATTTCATCATTTACAGAGGTTGCAGCTTATTTGTCTCCTCTATATTTTGTTTTTCTACAAGCTTAAGATCCTTTTTATCTTGAGATGGAAGGAACATGGTGACAGACCAGGAGCCTTTGAGCGGGGGAGTTTCTATATATCATAGATATCTACTGTATGTTTGTAAAGTAACTTTTGGTCTTTATCTGCTGCCCTAGTTGCTGTAGTCGACTCCTCTGTGGAGCGGGGGGAGTTAGCATTCCTCTCACACTCCCATTTCAGACTCCAGAATCAATTCAGCTTAACCATTAAAACATTAATGAGTCGAGTGTTTGTGTTTGCTGGTGAATGAAGCACCATTAACAGTGTTGCAGCACAGCCTCTCTGAAACTGGATAACATCTTTGGTGAAATGAACAGTGTTTTCATCTGTAGCAGGTAATTATGATCATTCAGGTCAGGGTTAGAAAACAGAGCTCCTTGGCACATAAGCGGCTGATTTTATAGTTTGACCTCCATAGTAATGGATAAACTGACTCTTTATACTACTGATTTTCTTACACACATGCATCTTTCTGCACCTTAGTTCACTATTTTCATGATTTTTCTGTACATACGTAGTTAGCTACGTGTATAATCTGGCTTTTACGCCTCAGTTAGATGTACGTTCTTGCATCACATGTTTCTCTGATTGGCTCATCTGTGATTCTGTTCATCTCTGGTTCACTGACTCCATAACTGTCATTTATGGAGGTATCTTTATCTAATAAAACATTTAACAATCAGTCAACGAGAAGATGATAATAGGAAAGTTCAGGATCAGACAGTAATAAATGATTGAACGGACAAAGTATAAAGTCGTCATATGGATGGAATCAGTCACATATCCAAATTGTAAAATAAAATATTAATGTAGGTGCACTATCGCCTTTGCTTTTAAGGCCTGATGCCACTGACCAAGGGTCGCTGGCTACACAAAGAAGTAGCTGAGCAAACATCGAGCATTATTTTCTCCACACATTAACTGTTGAGACTCAGAGAGACACGTAACGCTTTTCATTAGGGCTTAAGCAAATACTAAACATACAGACTGGTGTGATGGAGCAGAGGAAGGTCTGTCTGCTTTAGTTGTTTAATATCTCACTCCTGCTGCTGCTGTTAAAGGGGACCAAAGGTCGTTTTTAAAACATTGATATTATTCTGGAGGCTGTATAACATGATGGAAAAAATACTGGAACTTATTCATGTTAGCCCATATTGCGAGGGCACGCCGTGGAAACCACAAGGTGGCAGCACCACCGCGGTAAAAATTTAACAGCCTGTCAGTAGCAATTTGAACCGGAGTAAAGACTTTCAACGACATTTGCAATAAAAATAAACATGTTGTCACTTTCTGAATCTATTTTATTTTAACAATAAACACTTTCAAGAGATGGAAATGCTGTCATACCTTTTATGTCTTCTTTTGTTTTCCAGTAGTTATAGTTAGTGCAAGTGTTGTCTGCTGGAGCGTCAGACAGATGTGTGTGTGAGACATGTTGTGACGGTCATCCCGCGGCTAGCGACGATGCTAGCAACAGACATGGCATATTGGTAGGTAGCTAGTTAGATAGTAAAATAATGTTAGCTGTAGCTAATTCCACAACTACAGTACTAGACTTTTGTTGACCAAGTAGAGTACGGATGGGAATAGCTCGAGATGCCTTACTACGAGCTGCTACAAGCTAGCTGCTGCCCAAATCAGAAAGGTATGGCACAGCTTCCCTGTCTTATAAGTGTTTATTGTTAACATAAAATAGATTCAGAAAGTGACAGCATGTTTATTTTTATTTACACATTTAATGTTGAATTCTATACTCCATTTAAATGAGAGGTAGTTAATGTTTACCATGATGACGCTTCCACCGCGGGGTTTCCCGGCACGTTTTCTTCATATCAGTGTTTTAAGAATGGGTGTTTTTCCTCTTTAAGCAGTTGATTACAGAGTGGACGATTCTTTGTTTCCCTCATACTCTGTTGAATCTCTTACAGCTGTGTCCACACTCCAGGAATCTGTCTTTTAGCATTATTACTTGATTTGATAAGTCTTCCCGTGTGCATCGAGTGTGTAAAAATCTGTGGGTTGTGTATAAATGCTTTCACGTACGAAAGAGCTGCACACAGTTGCACCGTTTTGTTCTTGTTTGCCTTACGAGTTTGTTTTTCTCTGATAACATAGCTTGTCAGCGCATTATGTCAAGGATCCAGTTCTGAGTTTTCAGCCAGTCAGAGCTCTTTGCTAGCTCTTGAGTACACCACACACCTCATGTTGAGAGTGCTGGATTCAAACCTCGCAGTACAGATTGTTTGATCATACCGTCTGTGCAACAAGTTGCCACCAGAAAGGATTGTATCCTGTGTGACACCTTTACTCTTCTGCTGGTTTCTGTTTTGTTGTTGTTATACTGGGCTGTGTCATAATGTCCAGAATGTAAGCTTGTAACCAGAGAGTTGTTGGTTCAGATACCTAGCAATACTGTGAGGAGTGCAGTAAGTGAGGCACACTTTTCTGTTCCTTACCTATTGTGAGGATGTGCAACCCCAACAATGAAAGATAACTCAGTGTGAACTTAAGCATGAATGCTTTAAGTATTCCCCTTAGGCTTCTGCATTTGAGCAAGAATGCTTTGCTAGTTAACCTGTCTTTTAAAATTTAGTTGGAAAACATCGACGTGTTGACACGCGTGGCAACGATATGAGTTATACCCTGGAAACAACACAGTCGCTATTAATTACATGGTAATTCTATCTTGCTGTATGCAAGCGTGGCTAATCAAGACTGCATCCCTCACTGCCACATGAAAGGACGGGGATGGTAGATGTCTTCATATCAATCTCTGAAGGAGCACATACACACACAGTCATTTCATTGGGATTTAGAAACTCTGAACACACACATGCTCTCACCAGACTCGAGCAGATTAACACTTCTCCTTCGAGGTGTTGTGCCACTGTGAATTCCTGCGATGTAGGAATTGATTCACTTCTCAGCAGTTAACCTGTGGATTGTCATAGCACCACTGCAACACTTGACAGATGTGTTATGCAAGATGTTTATTCATTATACACCAAAGCAGCTATGTCTTTCCATTCTTTCACTCACTGTGATCAAAGAATTGACTGGAATTGCCCACTTGCACTGGAAATGTTTTTACTAGGCTCCAAATACAAATGTTTATCCTCTGAAAAGGTGCTGATTTATGAATAGAGATACACCAAGTTATTGGCCAAACATCAGCCGATATTCGCCTTGTTTACTGCCATTTCTCTGTCGGTGTCGGACAGCGGTAACCAGCAGCTGATTCATGACTCTGACGGTGGATATCGTGTGCATGTTTGGTTTGCTTACAAATAAGAATGAAAGGAAAAAGTCTGCTGTGTGGGAGTGTGACACCGTCTCAGAGAAAGATGCACGACAAGAGTGATTTATTAAAAGCAATCAGTGCGCTCTGGATGGGAATGAACCTTACGTGTGCGTAACGTGTCCTTAGAAAGAGGCTGACGCAGCGCCCAGTGCATTACAGTGGGAGCATCCTCCATTTGACGTCCAGCCCGTGCAGCAGTCCATTATCCATACCGGGATCTAGTCCCGGTTCAGCATGACGGGCCACTGCATCGCAGGCCTGCTGCTCCGTGGGTCCATTCAGTCCGGAGAGCTGAGGCAGCGAAGTCCATCAGTGTGGGGCTTTTCATCCACTCACCGCCGATATGGGTAGTCATGAGAGAAACACTGCTTATGTTTCACATCGCTTTTACATTTACATTTTTACAAAACAAATATTTTTGTTGAGCTATGAAAATACTGAAACCGTCTTGTCATTGAGAAGGTTGATGGGCAGTATACAGTATGTGTAGCAGCTGAAAAGAGTGTTGAAGCAGTTATTTTAAAAATATGTATATATTTTTCATGTGAAAGTGGGATATACTATTTACTTAAAGGTTGTTTGATAAATATTTATGGTTGAATGTATGCTCATTCAAAGATGGTGTAATGAAATGACTTTAAAACAGCCCGGTTATTTTTTATAATGTCTTTAAATGTCTTTGTTTCTGTGGCACATAAGGGCAATATAATAACAGAATAACAGCAAGAATAAAATAAACTAAAACATCGCTATGAGCTGTTGGACAAATAGTTATTTTACACATTGTTATCATTGCTAAAAGACAGGAGTGCAGAAGTGTGTAAATGAATGTCAATCCTGGACACCACAGTCGGAGCATCTGGCTGCCGTTTGAGTTGAGTAATGGTCCCTGTTTCAGTGGAAGTGACCAGTGAGTGTCGGGCTGTGACGTGTTGTCTTCTGTTGTGTGCATCATGGCGAGCGTCCATCTTGACTCTGCCAGACAAACATCCTCCTGCCAGCTTGGTCTGACGTGACTCTCCATTCTATTCAAATTCGAAGGCCTTGACACATCCCTGAGTACGAGTTTGGCACCGGGAGGTGGTTTCACCGCCAGCTTATAGTACGGTGCAGAAGTTCTGGGTGAAACCACACAATTTGGGTTGTGTGGTTCTGGGAGAAAATAATCATTTAATTTCTTACATCTTCTTTAGTTTACTCAGTGTTTCAGGATAGTCTGATTTTTAAGGCCTTAGTCACTGATTTTGTTTTTTTTTTTGTAATGTTTTTGGAAATTTGAACTGAACTGATGCCAGCAAAATCCCCAAACTGGGACGAACACGAACATATGTTTGAGTTGTTCTGATTAGTGTGTTTGCTTATCATTTCCTTAATCATAGCGTTTGCAGCTGATTTAACCCTGCCGATTGTTTAGTCCTCTCCAGTACAGCTTGTCCTCGTCATCTCCTCCTCCTGCGGTTCTGTTTTTGTGCTCCGAGCCCACTGCTGTCATGTGGAGCAGCTCTCACACTGTCATTAATGCTCTTCTTTCTCTGTACCACTCTTATCTCCTCTCTGACTCCCTCTCTTCCTTTGTTACTTGATCTCTCTTCTCTCTGCCTCCCCTCATTTCTTTCTGTCTTTGCGATAATGTCACTTTAACTGCGAAGTGAAATCCGCCCAAGTGTAGTTGTTCTGCGCTGCAATTATGGACACAAACAAGCCTTTACGCACCCCCTCCCACACACACCAAGAGACATGAAACATTGCAGGGCTGTGAAGCAGTCAATGGGGTGTTAAATGTGATGAAAACTGTGCTGGTGTGTCTGTCTCTGCTGTTGTCGGCCCTGGAGACTGCTCATCATTTATCAGCCTGCAGTGCTGCTGCAGCATATGCAAGCTGGTAAATGTGTACAACACTGTATGTGTGTCAGGATGGCAATGCAAACACCACAAGTGTACTGGTGTTACGGTTTGGAAACCCTGTTCTTAAGAAATGTAGTTGTTGCACGTCCAATTTAGGATGTTCAACCTGCTGCAGCTAAAGCATTTGTTTCCTTCTCTGGAAATTAAAAAGTTTCCTCCCCGACTTGACCCGAGCGAAGATGAGGTCTCTGCAGGCCAATAAATTCTCTGGACTTCTGGAAAAGTTAGGAGCAGGGATGGGAAAGGCCACAGATCCGAACCGTTCAGTTTGCTAGTCACAGTTTGGGTTGTGTATGCATCGTTATTTCAAATAGTTGATGAGGCCGATTGTGTATTTCTTTCATGGCATTTATTGGCGGCGGACAGGGATATGAGTTATAACATGTGCACAGACATACACATGGAAATTGGCCTCCTTGCTTTATCATAAATGTACTGAACCGAACTGAAAACCGTGACCTCAAATCGTGAACCGAACCGAGCTGTGAATTTTATGAACTGTCCCACCCTTAGTTAGGAGCTCCTGATTGATAACTTTGTGGTCAGAGTGGTGGTAATCTATCAAGATACACATCGGCAGATTCTTTCCAGTAAACAGCCCTACTGCGATTTGAAAATTGCAATATAAGCCATATTGCGATTTTGATAAAATTTTGCTAAAATTTTCGATGACTTGTGCAGTCTTAGTATAATATAGCTATAATTAATGGACATTTCATTCTGTAGACGCTGCCATCCACAACCAGCAATCTGTAGGTTAGATGATGCTGCCGGCTCAATGATAAAATGAAAGAAACAAAAATAGGAAAAGAAAGTAAAACATAGGCCTAATGAAGAGAGCAGTTTCATTTACCAGCAACCATGAATGCTCATCCACTGTTCTAAATATTTTTTGTTTATCAGGCTAAGTAATTAGCATTACTGCTCATGTACCTACCATGCCTGTCTCTACCTAGGGCTGTTAGCATGCTGGTATAGGAGAGTAGTTATTAAAGGGAAGGGAGATTTTTACTATCTCATTTACTCTACCTATCATTCCCTTTATTGTGGGGATGCTCCCAAGCGTATGATCTAACTGATTACTGTCCCTGATGATCTCGCCCTGAGGCTGTCGTTGTGCTGTGTGGTTGTGTGGAAGTAAGGTGTAAATTAATTTCAGAATGTCTTTTTTGGTCTGTTTTCAGAGTAATTTAGTCAGCAATGTTTTTTTGAGCAAGCACATAGACTCCTTCATCATTGCCGTGCTCCACTTGATATTAATGGATACCATATTGAAGCCCAAATTTGCATGAGAGATTCATTTGTGATGATCTGCTTTGTGTCTTTCTCATGAGAGTTAAATTGTGGAAAGATAATAGATAATGCATTGCTTTGAGTTTGCGCTCTCAGAGCCTCAGAGGCTATTTCAGAAGTACAGTTAATGTGGACTCCCTGCCACTTCAGAAATCTAGTGATAAGGGAAGAATGAAAGCACATTGGAGATGAGCCAGTAAACTAATTTAAGCAACGATGAAAAGATGCATACCATTCCCAATAGAGTGGTGCAGCAATGAGTCCTAAAACTTGGAAATGGCATTTCATTGCCTGAAATAAGGTCTGTGGTTTGTTCTATGATATAAAATATGTCAGCAAATATCCCATTCATTAATATTGAAGCTTTTACATGGTTTAAAAAAGACGGTTGCCAACAAGTTGCTAAATGAGACAACTAAACGTTATCACGCCGACTCGTCTGCCTTTCCATCTTGTTGTGAATGCTTCTGGTCATGTGACTGTGGTGTAGTTTAACATTAGCGTTTTACTTCTGGCGATTGCATTTACGCTTCAAAAATCATAAAGTGGTGTTCATTTGTGAAAATGATCTTGCTGAACAAGACGTGTAAGTATCATAAACGTTTGTTTGCCTCAGAGCTGATTTTCTGCAGAAATCCAGTGATAAAATCCCGTTGACTGTTTGTCGAGGGAACCCAGTGATGGGAACGCACTGTTTGGCCTACAGAATCATCCCTGCAGTACTCTGCACCCAGTGATACCCTCTTGTGTCATCTAACACATGGATTTCACTTACATGGGGTCTATCAGTTATTTTTGTCTCACACTGTAGATAATGTCAATTATTTTTATTGGACATCCTCCCAGAATTTGGTCAACTTCACATTTTCCGCACAGACCGTTTCACAATTTTATTTTCCAGCGGCTCTCAAAATCTTTCTGTGGACACAGTTTTACCCTGTTCACCCATAGCCCAGCCATGTCAGCAAAGACAGATTTCATTTTCTCCTCCTGGCCGTCAGCCATCACCACTTAAGAGCTGACCGTTCCCTCTGCTCTGCCCCCTGCATGCTTTCTCAGGGGGGAAGGTTTAAACCGGCCTCCATCCCTTAGAGCAGGTCTGATCTTCACTTAGATCTTCAAATCTCATCCGTCCAATGTGCCTGCTGTACTGTTTGTAACATGCACTTACCGAGTCTCCCTTCTCAGTGGTAGCAGAGCCATAATTGAACATATATCCTGACCTCCAGTTGGTCTCTGCAGTTAACATCTCAGCTATGAATCTCTCATTGCTTCCTTTTCAGAAAACTTTGTTAATTTCTCAAATATAACATGGAGCTGACTTGAAACAAACCAGGCTGCTTCCTGAATGTAACATGCAGCTGCTTCAAAAAGAGTCTTCACGCTTGATGTCTTCACGTCCTCACTGGGATTAATGAAGTCTGGAGTAAATGTCTCCAAAAATGTTGTGCAGTCCTAATTCACACCCCACTATATAGCTTTTTCATATAGCTGTAGATAGATTAGATATATATTGAGATTTATATATGAGATAGATATAGATTATTTTTCAGGGTAGATACTGTGTTGTTGTTTAACCATATAGTCTTCATCAAAAGAGGGGTATGGCTCAGCTAGATCCGGCTGGGCAATGGGACTGTTGAAATGTGTTAATCAGCAGTGAACATCTGGCCATAAAATAAACAGAGGAAATGCAATATTATTGTCACGATACTGGAATTTCCAACTTTGACACGATACCTTAAGTAACACCAATATTCAATATTGTTTTTGATACCACAAGGAAAATTGATGCAACATTGAGGCATAAAATTTTAGATTTTTATCAAAAGATGAACAGCGACGTGTCAGTTCATTGTTGGAGAGAAGAGAGAGCAGAAAGCACAGCTGGTACCACAGTACCCACTAGTACTACTACAGAAAATTAGTATTGAATCTGTTGCAAATATTTAGTATGGATATGTATCGATACATTGATATTTTTGACAACACTAAAATGTAAAGGTCAGATTTGGAAAAATAATGGTCTATAATAATGGTGAGACTGATCTAATAAAGGTCATACTTGATGCCAGTCTTGCTGACCTTTTTGAAATGTTTGGCTCCAGGACAATATAATGTTATTGGCAGAAAATTCAAATGTTAACAGCTTGGTAAATGGAAGTTTACGGTCAGTATGACAGTAGAATAATGTCATATACACATGGTCCTACACTTAATGCACAGTACTGATAATTCTTTGTGTAATCCAGGAAATTTGATTTGATTTAACAACATTTGACAGATACAGAGACTGTCCCTGTCTCACATTCAGCAAACAAACGGTAACGTCAACCACTGATTAGTGAGGTGCTTTACCCGTCTCTTGTGTCTGGTATGGGGATGCTAATTTACAAGAATTTTCTTAACCGATAACAGCCGTGGTGCTGCGTTCACTGTCTCCAGTTCACCGTCAGGAGAGTTACTGTAGTAGCCACGGTGCTGCGTTCACTGTCTCCAGTTCACCGTCAGGACAATTACTGTAGCAGTCATGGTGCTGCGTTCACTGTGTCCAATTCACCGTCAGGAGAGTTACCGTAGCAGCCACGGTGCTGCGTTCACTGTCTCCAGTTCACCGCCAGGAGAGTTCACTGTAGCAGCCACAGTCCAGCGTTCACCGTCTCCAGTTCACCCTTTGGAGAGTTACCGTAGCAGCCACAGTGCTGCGTTCACTGTCTCCAGTTCACCATTTAGGAGCATTGGCAGTCACGATGTTGCATTCACTGTCACAGACATGCAGCCACTTTCTCAGTAAAAGTCACCTATTTAGTTTAGTTCAGCAGGTTGTCAGCTTGTGTCTGCCTGGATTAATGATAGCGATTGTTTGACAGTGTGTGTGTTTGTGCTACGTTAGCAGCTGCTAGCTGCTAGCACTGCCGGTGGCTTTGTGCCTGCTGTAGTGTATCTTCAGCTAGCTTCCGTTGGACCGTGTGTGTGTGGCGGTGAGTGTTGCTTGCGTTATATAAGTAGCTGTAACAGACAGTGTGTGTACAGTGTATTTGTCGGTGAATAAATGATACGAGGCTACAAGCTACACTCCTCAGCTGGAAGTCCAGGGCCAACTTCCTGTATCTGCATCTCTCTTAAGGTGGACCATCTTAAGAGTTCCTCTGAGTTTTTCTCAGCTTTTTAATTAATTATTAATATTTCTTTTACTCCTTTAACTGATAAGTGTTAATTGGTTAAAATGCTTGATGTCGGTTATTGGTTTAACGGTTAATTATTGACATCCCTTGTCTGGCGTCAGTGCTTTCAAAGTTCACTCTGTGTCACTGACCCAGCTCCTGATTGCCACATTCACACTGACTGACAGTAACTGGAGGTCAAAGGACTGTCAGAGACGCACACTTCTAATTTTGTTGTCTCTCTTAAATTGTGCAGAGACATGCTGATCCTGGTGTGTCAAAGGTCAGTGTTTTGTTCCTCTCGGAGACGAAATGTTTCAAAATGTCCATAGAAACTTCTCAAACCACTTCCACAGCACAATCTACTTCCTCTTTATGCTCAGTACTGTCCAGGTTCAACAAATCACAGCTTTAAAAGACTTAAACAAGAGTGATGCTATGGCAGGGGTCAGTTTCATCCTGGCCCACATCAGCATCATGGTTCCCCTCAAAGGGCCGGTTGTAATTGTAAGACTATATAAATATATCTACTCTTGATCATATTACAAAATTGCCTCTGCATTTGATTATTATTAGTTTTAGTAATAATTTATTTAATAACTAGCTCTGAAAGCAGAAGTCCAGGAAAAATAATTGCAAGCAGAAATATTGTACAATTTATTTAAAAAAACAAGTTCAGTAAAAAAAAAAAACACATGCTGGTACATCAATATATTTTTTATGTGTTTTTTTTTTTTTAGATTATTTTTTGTTTTTTCAACTTTATTGATAAGACAGCAGTGACGCGGGCAGACAGAGGGCTCCAGGCAGGATTCAGACCCAGGGCTGCTGCAGCAAGGTGTGTGTAGTTTACCAGGCAGTCTGGAGTGTGACAGTCACACAGATTGTGTTTGCTCTGCTACATCTGTCTTGATAGTAGAGGCCACAGTGTGACTGATAGCACAGCAAACAGAGAGCAGCAGTCCTCCCTCTCTCTTTCCTCGTTTCCCTTTCTTTCCTTTGTCACTTCCCACTCATCCTTCTTCTTCTTGCTGTCTTTGCTGAATCAGAAATTTAATGTCACTGTCCTATTTGTGTCATTTTGACTGCATCTCGGGTAAAAAAGACTGTGGTCTTCCAGCACTGCTGATCCCAGAGATCGTGAGATGTCCTTGACCTTTATTTTTTCACTGGTGAAGTTTAAATGTCTGTAGTTGGTGCTCTTTTTCTTCCATTCAGCCCTGGTCAGTATTACCTACTGCTTATGTAGATCTTGTAAGTGTGTTTCTTTCACTGTAACTAGCCTTTTAAACAGTCTGGAGCTTACACAAAATTCAGGGTTCGGTATGCACCTCCCTTTTGGGGTCACAGTTCGGTACGTTTTCAGTACAAAACGGAAAGCAAAGAAAAAAATGTTTTCATTTATTTTGAAAATTATGGTATTCTACAGTTGCTCAGTGGCAATAATTCTTACTTTAACAGTAACGGCACTCAAATACTGACATGCTCTCAATAAATCAAAATCTTTATTTATTGCCAAGTATTATAAAAGATAGATAAATAACAAAAATAAATTACGGAAATGTCTGTAATGTAAATATATTATGTTATGCCACTCACTAGATGTACCACACTTTAGTTTAACAGTGTCAGCATACAGTTTGACACAAATCATTGTCCACTGAGTTTGATTAACCTGGTGAACTGGGCTAAACCACTTAGTATACAGTGGTACTACATACAACTGTATACAACTGCTGCGCTACCAAAACTTTCTGTGTTGTTGTTTCAATACAATTATACGAATTATCGAATTATCACACTGCTAATCTCTAGCAACACTAACTGAGTGATCTGCAAGCTATCCAAGCCAAAGAGAGATCCGTCAACATGACAGCATGTTGTGCGTTGTTGTGTGCAGGGTTTGTGTCCTACTGTTTAATTCGAGCATTTGTCATTGCTGGTGTAAGAAACGTGTGTGACGCAGAGTAAATGTGGTATTTGAAACAGTAAATGTTCAAGCTGTGACACACTGGATGCACAGTAAGCTCAGCAAAAAGGGCCTTTTGGTCTCTCGCTCATCAGTCATTGTCAACCTCTTATCTGGGGTCGGGTCACGGGGCCAACAGCTCCAGCAGGGACCCCAAACTTCCCTTTCCCGGTCCACATTAACCAGCTCTGACAGGGGGATCCCGACGTGTTCCCAGGCTAGTGTGGAGATATAATCTCTCCACCTAGTCCTGGGTCTTCCCCGAGGTCTCCTCCCAGGTTGTCGTGCCTGGAACACGTCCCTAAGGAGATGCCCAAGAGGCATCCTTACCAGATGAACCACCTCAACTGGCTCCTTTCAACCCACAGGAGCAGCAGCTGTACTCACAGTCCCTCACGAATGGCTGAGCTTCCCACCCTATCTCTAAGGGAGACGCTAGCCACCCTCCTGAGAAAACCCATTTCAGCCGTTATACATGCGATCTAGTTCTTTGGGTCATGACCCAGCTCCCACGACCACAGGTGAGAGCAGGAACGAAGACTGACTGGTAGATCAAGAGTGATGCCTTCAGGCTCAGCTCTCTTTTCATCACAACAGTGCAGTATAGCGAGTGCAATACAGCCCCCGATTCTCCGGCCAAGCTCACGCTCCATTGTCCCTGAGGTACTTGAACTCCTTCACTCGTGGGCCTTTTGGTACTTAAATATATATGAACTGTTACATCTCCGTTGCATAAGGATGGTATTTAAATAAATATTTAAGGTAGAGGGAGGAAATGTGACATGACGAGGCAGTATTGTAGTGTATGGATAATGTATAAATTACAATACATTGCATTGACTATTATTTATTCCACTTCTTACAGCTCAGCAGTGTACGTTCAACACTGCAGACTTCAATCCCATTATATACTTCAAGATAATAACAACCTTTCATGCATTGCAGTGACAGTCTGTGGTAGATTACTCAATGTTTGTATGCATTGCAGCAGACTGTGTTTTAGTATGCATTACAGCACTGTAGTCTGTGATGTTTCATCTACTGCTGTACTACAATGCTAACAAATCCACATTTGCCTCTCTGCTAATGTGTGATTGACAGGTAGACATGAAGTCTGTCGGCAGGCGTCAAAGTTCCTCCTCTGAGTAATGTCAGCATTTAGTCTGGATGATACTGAATCCACTTTCAGTAATACACACACACACACACACACACACACACACACACACACACCCTCTACATACAACAACCACTGATGCTGGATATGAATAATGTGAGATTATGCCTGATTTCATGGGCTATTTTTGGTATTTATACATTATTATTAAATACTGGGTCACAGGGCGTACCAAAAGGTGTATATACTGTATATGTCACAAGTCTGTTTTGTGCGTAGGGACTCTACAGACTGGATGTGTAGGACAGCTACTGGTTGTAATATTACTAGAAATATGGCGGCCATGTAGAGTCATTTTCTTTCAGCTGATTCAGAGATATAAAGGGTAATCAGTATTTGGTGGACAGCTTTCCCTCTTGGAAATCGGAAGTTGCCAAAAATACTTAATACTTTATCACCGTGTTCATCACTTGGTTATGTTTTATCGCTGTGCCACTGAACCAAACTGAGCCATACTCTGCTGAGTGTTTGGGTTTCATAACAATCTGTGTGAGCAGTGCTGGTGTGCCGTCATATCAAATGTGAAGTGGTTCCTTCCTCTTGCCTACAGGAAAGATAGGGCAGCTGCGACATCCTGACGCACCCTCCACTTCCAACCATGCAGGCAGATGAACATGCACACAGAGCCCTGAGTGTTTTACCACAAGCACATCTGAGCTGCCAAACTAATTTGTTTGATGAGCAAGCTTTATTTTTATGGCTGTTTTAATGTCACATCTTGTCTTATAGGAGCTAGAGATCACAGGATGATTTCATATTTGAAAAACCACCCATCTGTTCCCACGCACTCTGATTAAATAGTTAACTGTACAGACACCTTTCAGCTGTCTCCTCCGTCCTGACCTCCATCTGATGGAACAGATATCGCCTCGTTTTGAACCAGTGCAGTTCTGCCATCTACACCTGCCCTGATTCATGCATGCATTAATGCATTTAATTTACATACATTTGAAAATACATATAAAATAAAAAAAACAAATGCCTAAATTAATTACCCTAGTGCTTCAGTGCTTAGCTGAGCTGATGCAGTTCAGATGGGTGAAGAAATACAGCTGCTGCTGAGATGCTGCCTCCACTTCACAGCTACTGTACAATAGACAGCGTGTAACACATACTCACATTCAAGCAGCATGGAGCTGACTGTAGAATCTACATTTTGTAAGATGTAGTAATTTAATTGTTGAAATGGCACTACAGCCAAGAAGTCTGTTATCAGTAATACAATTAAATTCAAAGGATGCAGCATTAAAACAAAAGGAAAGAAGGCAATTATAAAGACCTGCATGAAGAAGAGTCTATGACTGGTTGTGTGTATATATGAACAGAAACTGCTGTGATGCTAAAGTGTCTCGGAGGAAACACCTGCATGCTCTGCATTTCTCTGGATGGGAGCTGCCACTTCATGCCTTAAATGTAAATGTTGGAGGGTTTATCTGTGTTTTGTGTCAGTCCCAGAGGGCTCTCCTCTCAGATCATGCTGAACTACTGACCCACCTCCCTCCCAACACACACTTAAATACTATCACAGACTCTTGTGTTCATCTTTCATCCCTGTTTCTTCTCCTGATTACATTGTGTTGCTAATTCTCTTTATTTTTATGTCGTTGTATATTTTATACCAAGGGTATTCATGTTGTTTGATGAATGCAATGCTGAAATATAGGCACTTTTGTTTCTTCTACATCCAGTAAAATCAGTTCCTACTCCATCGACAGCGCAGAAAATGTTCATATTACAAAGAAACGCATGTATTGTCATATGTTTAATAAACCTCCATTACCTTGACCTATTTATATACCAATATTAAAGGTGTAAATTGACAGCCTTAAAGGGGATGTCTATTATTATTGAGTTTTTTGAGGTTTTTATATTGTTATGTATTTTGAAATCTAAAAATAAAGTATGTATGTTGTAGTGTGAAGAAGCTATTTTCTAAAGCCTTTCTAAAAACTTTGTCCCACCTGAGCTGACGTAGGTTTCTGCATGACGATGCAGCTACATGTCCAGTATATACACAGCTTTAAGTCGGCGTATGAACGTTGTAGTCTCTTAGACGGTGGTTGCTGTGCTCCCATTTTGCAGAAGCAAACAGGAATGACGGTATGGAAGCTAAGCAACGTACTGCTGTGGATGCCACATTAGTTCAGATCAGAAAGTCACAGTAACACAAACTAACTAACCGATGGACGCAGCGTTGGACCAGCAGCTCCTCTGTTCTGTAAAATCACTGTTTTTGTGAATGGAGTCTGGTTTGGTCTCGTCATCCTGTTGTAAAGGGTGTCTGACAGAGAGGCAAAGTGGTGAAAATATTCTTAATACAGCATACACTTGAACTGATATTGATTTTTTTTGGTGGTGGTTAAAATATGTTTAGCTGCTGCTCCCATGCGCGGCAGCTTTACCGTCAGACAGCCTTCTCCGATGGTAACTGAAGCCGTTATGTTGCTGTCTTCAAAGCCAGACCAGACTACGTTCACCAAATATCACACAATTTCACCTTGCATAATGCAGGAGTATACATAACCACCTAACCCTTTCAGTTATTTCCAAACTTTGACTCAGCTAGTTCTACTGTTCACATTGTTCATAATCTTATTGATTAGTTTTCATTGTAAACCTACATTACTGCTTTTTGCAACAGCTGAGTGGACGTTTCCATGTGGCAAAACCCCCAGAACAGATCACTACGAACCCGCCCTTTATCATCATCATCATCATCATCATCATCATATGTGTTTCTTCTGTTGTGGCATTCCTCCCTGATCACTCATTGATTCCTATGAAACACAGAAGAAGTTGCAGACATGAGGTTGAAGCTGAACATAAGGAAGTGTGAAGAAATCACTTAGCCTGCAGCCAAATGGTTTAAATTATGTTCAGAGTGCAGAACAAAAGGGGAAAACATAAGGGGGTAATATTGAGTGTGTGTCTGCATGCTCTGTGATATGGCCTGTGTTGTCAGACAATAACTTCTTTATGTGAGGCCTTCCCTCCAGGCTGAAATTGTTGCCTGTCATTCTCCCTCTCTCCTCCATTTTCCTTCTCTCTCCTCTTCTTTCCCTCCCTCTCTGTCTTTCTGTTTTCTCCCCTCTTTTCCTCTCCTCTGTGTTCTCTCTCTCTGTCACAGTCAGTCATTATTTTCCCAGAATGGCTGCTTCGCTGCTGTATTTTCACACATAAAGACAGTGTTGTGCTGGTTGTGCTTAACACTGGAGTATGTGCACATAAAATATGGAAGACAGAACCTGCCAGAATCTAAAATACATAAATAATTTAATGGCTCACTACTTGTCATTTAATGTAGCAAAACTTATATTAAAAATATAATTTGTATGTCATTAATTAATTGACAAATTGTGAAATAAATTGCTATGTCTGTTTTAGTTTACTTGATTTATTTATCTTTGTATTAATTTCCTCATTTATTTACTTTTCTTTTAAATTTTACTTTTTGTTTACGCATGTATTTATTATTCAGCGAATTAAATAATTCATTTAGGCATTTATTTTTTTATTTTATATGTATTTTTAAATGTATGTAAATTAAAACAAAAAAATACAAATGCTTCAGTAGTAGTATATATTAATATATATATATATATATATATATATATATATATATATATATATATATATATATATATATATATATATATATATATATATCGTGGTATACATAATTAGGTACACTAGTTAAAGGTTGCCTTTTGCCTTCAGAACAGCCTTAGTTCTTCATGGCATACTTTCAACAAGGTGTTGGAAACGTTCCTCAGAGATTTTGGTCCATAGTGACATGACAGCATCACGCAGATGCTGCAGATTTGTCGGCTGCACATCTATGATGTGAATCTCCCGTTCCACCACATCCTGACGGTGCTCAATTGGAGATCTGGTGACTGTGGAGGCTATTGGAGTACAGTGAACTCATTGTCATGTTCAAGAAGCCAGTTTGAGATGATCTGAGCTTTGTGACCTGGTGCATTACCCTGCTGGAAGTAGCCATCAGAAGATGGTCCACTGTGGTCATAAAGGGATGTCAGCAACAATACTCAGGTAGGCTGCAGCATTTAAACCAGGCTCAGCTGGTACTAAGGGGCCTAAAGTGTGCCAAGAAAATATCCCCACACCATTACACCACCAGCAGCAGCCTGAACCGCTGATACCAGGCAGGATGGATCCATGCTTTCAGGTTAACGCCACATTCGGACCCTGCTGTCTGAATGTCACAGCTGAAATCGAGACTCAGACCAGGCGACGTTTTTCAATCTTCTATTGATCCTGTGTGAACTGTCGTCTCAGTTTGCTGTTCTTAGCTGACAGCAGTGGTACCGTGTGGTCTGTAGTCCTTCTTCTTTAAGGTTCCACGTGTTCTGCATTCAGAGATGGTGCTCTGTGTTCAGAGATGGTGCTCTGTGTTCAGAGATGGTGTTCTGCGTTCAGAGATGGTGTTCTGTGGTCAGAGATGGTGTTCTGCGTTCAGAGATGGTGTTCTCCGTTCAGAGATGGTGTTCTGTGTTCAGAGATGGTGTTCTGCGTTCAGAGATGGTGTTCTGTGTTCAGAGATGGTGTTCTGCGTTCAGAGATGGTGTTCTGCGTTCAGAGATGGTGTTCTGCGTTCAGAGATGGTGTTCTGCGTTCAGAGATGGTGTTCTGCGTTCCTCGGTTGTACTGAGTTACTGTTACCTCTCTATCATCTCCAACCAGTCTGCCCATTCTCCTCTGACCTCTCACATCAACAGCTGCCGCTCACTGGGTATTTTCTGTTTGTCGGACCTTTCTCTGTAAACCCTAGAGATGGTTGTGTGGAAAACAACAGGTGTAGAACAGATGTACTGAATTATGTGGCCGGTGAGTGTACATATTCAGTATATATATTATAGAAGAAGAAGAAGAAGATCTACCTTTATTAGTCCCACAATGGGGAAATTCAATTTACACTCTGTTAAACTCATACATGGTACATGCAGACCTGAAACACACATACATGCATTAATGGAGAGGTGTCAGAGTGAGGGGGCTGCTCCTGACAAGCGCCCCGAGCAGTTGGGGGTTTGGTGCCTTGCTCAGGGGCACCTCGGCAGTGCCCAAGAGGTAAACTGGCACCTCTCCAGCTACCAGTTCACACTCAGTTTTTGGTCCGTGTGGGGACTTGAACCGGTGACCCTCCGGTTCCCAAGCCAACTCCCTACAGACTGAGCTACTGCCGCCCCCAAAACATCTTATTATTATATTGTATTATAGTATTAAGGGTGAGACGGATCATAAAATTCGGCTCATATCACGGCTTGGGGTCACAGTGTTCAGTTTGGTACATTTATGGTACAGCAGCAATTTTAATGTGAGCACACATTTCATTTATTTGTCAAAATAAATCATCAACTGTTTGTCTTCACAACAGGAACAAAACACTTCTTCATTGTCACATCTTACAGCTGGACGTCTGATCTAAAAGAAAAGCTCCCCTGTTATTTAAAAAGAATTAATAAATAAAAACACATTATAGGCTCAGGACATGAACAAGTGCAGCATCAGGTCAGCCAGCACTAGACCTTTTTTAAACAACAGTCTCTCTTAAGGTGGACCAGCTTTTTCCTTATTGTGACGAGCCACTCCTCTGAGTTTTTCTCAGCTTTTTAATTAATTATTAATATTTCTTTAACCATTTAACTGATGGTGTTACTCTGCTGAAATGCTTGATGCCGGTTATAAGTTAAACAGTTAATTATTAACATCCCTAGAATACAGTGATTTTTAATTGATCCCTGTAGGGTAGTTTGGTCCTTTTCTTCGTCGTGGGGTCAGAGGTCAGGTTCTGTAACAGAGCATCAGCTTGGTAGCTGGGAAACCGACGAGTATTGGGCAGACACTTACCGAAACAGGGACTTAAACCTGGACTCACCTAATGACAGACAATCTTGTAGACTGGCATCTGCTAACTGTGCCACTCTGTTCTCTATGACCAAAAGCCAAAGCATGGTTTGACCCATATACTAGGATTTGGGGTGTAAATGTAGTTTTTATGACGGTAAGCCAGGGTCGGGTCCCGGCAGCTTGGCTCACATCGTGACTTATGTCCGATCAGCTTAATAAGGTCATCATCGGGCTGATTCTGATCCAAGGCGTCCCTCTTTAAATATAAATTAGTGTTAAAGATTAAATGTTACTATTAAGTGGTATTTTTAACACAGAAATTAAACCTTTCACTTTCACAACTTCACCACACACACATGCTTTTACAATTTACACATGGACCAGGAGTGACAGGAAAGCAGGTCCAGACTTGCAGACTCGCCAGGTAGCTCACAGCCTTGAATGTGTTTTGGATGAATGTTCAGACTGACTAGAAGTGTATATAATGTTATTTATAGTGTGTGAAGGTCAGTTGTAATTTATTAAGCTGCTCCAAGCAGCTTTATTTTTACAATTGTTTAAAATGTGCTTTTTGAAGTATATGTGAGAGAGAAAGTTGGCTAATGCTCTGTCAGAACACTGGCCCTCTTTATTTTCTAATAACGGTTAATTAGTTAAATCAGGAGTCATTTTAAATGACTTACTTGCTTGGTAGTGATGGATACACTGATACAGCAGCAGAGTGAGCCGTGACACTGAACACACCAGGAGCCCAGTATGAATGTTAACGAAAACTATGTCGAATGCTGTTCGTCAACCACCTTTTTGTCAGGACTAAGACGAGACGATGACGAGACGGCACCGACATCATTAAAGACCAACGGTGAGGATATCAAACAGGCAATATCTTTGACGTAAAAAGACAAGACTTTTCTGAAGTCTTTCTTCATTGTCGTCACCCTCCACCGTCTCTTCCCGTCTCTGTCTCTAACACACAGTCCGTCTCTGACCTTGTATCACACCTCAGTCCTGACAGCTGTGCTGCTGTAGCACATAAAGCTGACAGTTTGAGGGTCGGGAGGTTGAGGAATGCATATTTTTATATATTTATTACATATTTATTATTTTACATGTTGGCTCTCGCAATGGACCGGGTAGTGTGACTGAACAGCACATGACTAATCAACAAAGTCAGGAAGACTAACTGCCGAGATGCAATCGTAATCATTCAACCTCAATTGAAATGATTGTTCAAAAGAAATGTTCAATATAAACAAGACTAAAAAAAAAAAATAGAAGAGAGAAACGGTCTGACTAGTCATATAGTTACTATTATGAGGCGTTCACAGTCTGCTCAGCAAAATGACCATCGGGCAAAGTTTGTTACAACATTTTTATGATGTGCTCTAATGTAATCTTGTAAAATAAATTTTTTGGCGAGGAACGTGAATAAATCCATTTGTTTGAAGGAGATGTTTTCACATCAGTGTTTTTAATAATGTTGAACTACATGGATTTATTTATTTATTTATTTATTTATTTATTTATCTATCTATTTATTTATTTATTTATTTATTTTTACCGTGGTATCAGATTGAGTATGACAGATCATGGAAATTCTCTGGTATTGGTATCGACTACTAGATTTCTGGTGTCGTGACATCTCTGGTCCACACAGACAAAGCCAAGGTTCAGCTGTGTCTCATGATTTATTCATACCTGAGAGGCTGCGCAGGAGTGTGTGTGTTGTTGTCTGTGTGTTGTCGGTGTGTGTGTGTGTGTTGTTGTCGGTGTGTGTGTGTGTGTTGTGGTCGGTGTGTGTGTGTGTTGTTGTCGGTGTGTGTATGCGTTGTTGTCGGTGTGTTGTCGGTGTGTGTGTGTGTTGTTGTCGGTGTGTGTGTGTTGTTGTCGGTGTGTTGTCGGTGTGTGTGTGTGTGTGTGTGTGTATGTGTTTTTGTCGGTGTGTGTACATCAGAAGCCTCAGCAGGGTTTCAAACAGGCTACGAGCAGATGAACTGGACTGATGGTGTTAACATGTTGATGTGTAGGTAGATGGAGACAAAGAGGTGGCTTGATGAATGAATACCTGCCTTTATCACTCTCTCTCACACTCTCTCTCTTTCTCTGTCCTCCCAGGCAACCGGACAAACTGGTGGTGGTTTGGACCCGCAGGAGTCGGCGGAAATCCTCCAAGGTTTGTTTTTGATGAGAGGTATTCTGAAACCAAAGTAAAGAGAGAACAAACAAAAACAAGTTTCTCACCTGCAGATGTTGTGTTTCTGTCCTGCAGTCCCACAGCTGGCAGCCTGGCATCAAAAACCCCTACAGAGGAGTGGTGGTGTGGCCTGTACCTGAGAACATAGAGATCACAGTCACGCTGTTTAAGGTAGGCCACAGCTGTGTCATTAAGGTGGACTGGGACTGTTTATAGAGCCTCAGAGTCTTTATGTCAGTGAATAACCTGAAACTCAGACTGGCGAATCATAGCACAGTGTCGGCCAGCTTCAACCAGGGTCCGTTTTCCTCAGGACCAACTACACGGCTCTGCCCAATAGACTCGATGCCGTTGTTTCAGATTTGTGGATTTCAGACGAGCCATGGTTGAACGTTGTATAATTGTGATGCTCGTTACCCAGAGAGGTTGGAAGGAGATATAAGTTTCTAAAATGTAATGTAACATTAGCAGAGTGCGTTAGCACGTTATCAGCCTGCGTTAGCACCTCTATGCCACTGACGGTATACTGAATGTATACACATAATGCTTTTGCTTTGTAAAGAGTTCAACAGTGAATTAAGACCTACTGCCTTTATAACAGCGTCCTAAATGTCATTGTCTTCTGACTCCATCGCCAGGTGATTGTGGTTCACTGTGATGCTGCGATCTGTAGGGTTTAACTTCTATCTTTTTCTTTTTAACATTGACATCCTGGATATATTCTCCAAACGCATAGTGTAGATCTGCTCATAAAAGGCATGTGGACATTATTTTGGTCTGTATATTAATACAGTTGTGTCTGTAAATGACACACTTTACAGACAGTATCCGTCACTGTGCCTGGTTTACTTAAACATGCTGGGCCTCTGTGCTGACAGGCTAGCTTAGTGAGCTCAGTGTCTTGTTACCTCTCAGTGTCCTCACTAGATTCCCTGCCACACATACCTATGTACCTGCCTCTGCTTTGTGTCGTGGCTCTTTACTTAAAAGGCACACTGTGCATGGAAAAAGTCCAACTTTTATATGCACGGACAGTGCTTGTCTAGCACTGATTTACAGTGTCTCTCTATTCTGGGCCCACTTCCACTTCCTGTCCCAGAGGAAGTAATAAAGCTGTTTACGTAATGAGACACAAAGCAAAACCAGTTCACCCACATCTGTTTGATAAAGACTCGAATCAAATAACATCCCCTCTGCCATCGAAATGCTTGCTGTCTTTTTCAGTTTTCTTGCACTGCAGCCGCCCCAGTGAGAAGCGATTCGTTTTTAAAGGGACAGTTTTAGTCGGTTCACTCGTCATAAAGAAACCTACTCAGCCTGTTAAAATAGCAGTACAATGTCTTTTGTGGCCCTGATGACATAATCAGTGTTATACAGCAAACTTACGACGGAAAGTGTGCACGACGAACCCAGGGCATGGGTTTTTAAATGATGAAAGGATTAAATACTTGACAAATCTCTTTAAGGTTCATTTTGAACAGATAAAAAGATGTGTGATTATTTTGCGATTAACTATGGGCTCTCATGCAGTTAATTGCAATTTAATGCTTTAATCGATTGACAGCCCTAATAAAAATATTGTTTAATGTTGTTCTAAATCCTTAAAAATCTAATTTAGATATTTCTGCACTGTGTCGACTAAAGCAAACGCTGATTTAAAGATGCTCTCATACACCCTGTCTGGCCTGAAGCTCTGCAGTGAAACCAGCTGAGCTCAGCAGTATTGCAGCCTGTACTTCAGGGAGATGAACACCAGCAAACAGCCTGAGTTTAACTTTGTGGGCCGCAAGAAAAAACTGAAATTAATGTGTAACTTTACTGGGCAGTGTTTGTTTGTAGATTGTAGATTTTTTACACATCTGCAGAAGCTTAGTACAACCTTGTTAATGTTAAATCATGTTAACAACGGCAATATATTGTTATGAAAATAGTGTGAGGTTGTATACTGTCAGTGACCTGCAGCTGATGTTTACCTGCAGCACTAAAACACTGCAGACAGCACCATAAACCGAGATGGCTGATAAAGTCAGGCTCTGTTGGCTTTTAGAAGTAGTTTATGTGGCAGTGGAATGAAGGAAGGACGAGGCAGCTGTATGTCTCACCGTGTATGTTTGTGTCTATGTGGGTGTTGTGTCTGATGTGCCAGACTGCAGGAGTATTGATTTCCTGGGGCGTGTACCTGGCGCAGTCAGAGAGGCCGGCGGAGCATGTGTTTGCTCCTGTGTCGGTGTAGTACTGGGGCTGCATTTAACCATTATACTCTGTAGTGGTTTTATTGATTAGTCATTTTGTCTGTGACAACAGTATGAGCATTAGTAACAGCAAATGCTCATCTTATTTTACCAGAGCCCAAAGTGATGCTGTACAATTAGCGTTGCCAAAGTTAACGTGATAATAACATGTCAACCCAAAATTTAGAATAGCATAGATCTTTATTAATCCCACAGTGGGGAAACTACAGCAGCACATTTACAAAAAACACCCCAATATACATAAAAATATACGAAAAATATAGACAAATATACAGGAATATAAACAAATATACATGAATAAGATACCAATAAAAAAGGAAATAGAATAAAATAAAATAAGATTGATCAGAAATCTTGGAAATTGTAAATTCACAGAAGTTTCACTGATTTCTTAAACACATTAATGCACATTGTGATTGTCAGGTTGCAGCAGGCTCAGTTTTAAAGCTGAATGAAGATACTGTACTCGTACTAGTGTCATATGAAACCAGAAAACCTCAGAAATCAATCGGTACCAACCAGGTCAGACTAGCTGGTAGTGAAGGAGGTTAAATAACGCTCCAAACCTACACTAAATGTTGGAGAGGATAGCTGTCATGTTCATTTTCAAAGGGGTCCGTTGACCTCTGACCTCCAGATGTGTGAATGTAAATGGGTTCTCTGGGTCCCCACCAGTCTCCCCTTTACAGACGTGCCCACTTTCTGATAGTCCCAGTCAGTCTGGATCAAGTCCTAGTCAAGTCAGCACTCTGACACACTGACAGCTGTTGTTGCCTGTTGGGCTGCAGTTTGCCATGTTCTGATTGGAGCAGATTGTTGATGCTAAAGTCAGAACCTGGGAGGGTTTCTGGTCAATATCTGCCATTGATTAGTGTTGTTATTGATTTACAATAATAAATATATACATATGTCCACTCATGTTGATAAGACGAATAAATAACAAATCTCTCTTTAAGGTACATTTTGAACTGATAACAAATGTGTGATTAATTTGTGATTAACTATGGAGAACTATGATATTAATTGTGATTAAACATTTGAATCTATTTACAGCCCTAATCAGAATAGCTCATTTTAATGGTTAACTTTAAGGTGTTTCATTTCTGATCAGAGAAATGCAGCAAAGTGTACATTAGCCTAACATCTAGCCAGTGTTTTTTATTTATTCTAACTTGATAAATTACTTCACCAAACTACAGAATCACATAGAATACTTTATTTTCTACTTTTTGCATACAAAAGACAGAAATATGTCTTTGGTTTCCATGTGCAAAGTGTGTTATTAAAAACATCCAATCACATCCAGACAGGATGCATTAAAGTACATTTACATAAAAACAGAGAGCACAATAAAAGCTACATGAAAAGGAGCATCAGGTACTCAGTGGTGAGAACTGAATCGAGGTTCAATAAAGAAATATAAAATGCTGCTTTCAAAGAAGCACAAAAGCAGTGGAAGCTATTCCAGCTTTTATAAAAACTGCAATTTTAGCCTTGCATTGACAATTAACATTGTTTAATGTTTTAACTGTTTAATGTGCATCTTTGTGTTGCATTGCACTGGTTTAAGGCTTCAGTAGGCAACCATATTTTAAATAAACCAATCACAGGTCATTTCAGAGAGAGCGTTCCTATTGGCTGTGCTCCGGCTGGTGGGCGGTGCTTGGTATTTCCTCAGCTGACCTCAACATGGCTGCCGGGTCACAGACTTTGTCATTTAACAGCTAAACAGTAACTACAAGTTGTTTCTGAGAACATGAGGAGAGAAAGTCATTACAGTAACAGAATATTGATCAATATCTGATCAGAGCCGGTCAGTGATTGACAGTTCATTGAAGGCAGACTCCAGATCAGCTCTGATTGGTTGTTTTCCTTTCCATCTAAATCCTGCAGATGCCAGTAGGAGCACTGGAGGATACGATTGTTTTAGATTCCCTTTCTGATGCACTGCTGTCAGGATCTAGTGACCGTTTTATAAAAATAACTTTTTTTTAGTCATATTCGCAGCATGTGTGAATCAGTCTATGTGCCTGAACGGATGCAGGTTGATCAGGTTGGATTTGCACATCTGTGTGTGTCCAGCAGTGACTTGTGGTTGTGTGTCAGTGCTTCTGTATATGTGCTGCTGGAGGTCAGTGAAGGTCGACTGTAAGACCGTCCACCTGCTGTCTCACTGCCTCCATTACCGTCTCCTCTCATCACATCACAGCTTAACAGGTGGGAAGTGAGACACGACAGACACGCAAATCCAGTCTATCAGCAGAGAGGCAAGCTGGGCCAGGCTGACGGGAAGAGAAACATCCAGAGTTTTGTATTTTTCTGTGTTCTCATTTAATGATTCATGGATGTTTGGTGTTCTAGTGCTGCTTTGCCCATTAAGAGAAAGCGACTTTCTGATTAAACCCCATGGTGAAAACACACAAAATGAATTCTAGGCAACTGCTGAGGATACGTAGACAGTCAACAATTGTTGCACAGAGTCTGCAGCTCATTATTATGTCGTTAAAAGTTGTATCAGTAACACATGCTTGAGAAGGGAAGGACCAACAAACCAGGTCAGAGTGTTTCTGGGTCACAGCTTTTAGTCCTCTGTCACATTTATGACCACAATGAAAATCTTCAGTTAATGAAATGAAATGATTTGGGATTGAGTTATAGGTTGGTGGGTCGTGTGATCATTCATATTTATTTCTAAAATGACCTTACTGTGGTTGCCGTCTGCTCTAATATACTGTATACTGAGTACTTAATCATTGCTTTTTCTATTGGTCCCGCAGGACCCCCATGCTGAGGAGTTTGAAGACAAAGAGTGGACGTTTGTCATTGAAAATGTGAGTACTATTTTTGGATTTTCTTAAAATTATGGGGGTGACAGGTATTGTATGATTGTGTGCCTTGCTCAGATGCACCTGGAAGGTCGCATACAATGACTGCTGGTGACAACTTTACAGTACAAAACAAGATAAACACATAATTCCTCATTTTCAGCTATTTTCTAGGGTTTTCCTCTATGCATTACATGTGCAGGTTCTGCCACCATGTGGCCAGACTGTGCTATTACATGCTGCTCTCAGTGTGTGTTTATGGTAGCGCTCAGACTAAACCACTGTGTCATGTTGGCATACCTGCATGACCACAATGGGTGTTTCGAAAAATCAACACCTCTGTGTGTGTGTGTGTGTGTGTGTGTGTGTGTGTGTGTGTGTGTGTGTGTGTGTTTATGGTGGTAATAGTCTGCATTTCCATAAGCATGTGTTAAGTGTCATTCACAGGCCACATCCTGAGGCCTCAAACCTCAGGTGTGCTTGTGTAATATCAGTGTGTAACTTAAGGCTTAGCAGTAGTTATGTGTCCATTTATTTACTAATTTATTAGCTACATTTTTATAATGCAGCTTGTCATTGTGTTGGTTTTTATCCTATCAGTCATACTACTATACAAGGCAATAGAAGCAGAGGGAAGGAATGACTCAAGGAAAGGGCAATTGCATGCCATGTGGTATTAGATGAAAAGTAGGACTCGCGTTAAATAACCAAACGCAGGGAAGGAGAAGGAGAAGAAGACGAGAGGATTTGACTGAGCAGTTTGGAAAAATGGGAGGGATGGATTGAGGGAAGAGGGAGGGGAGTGGAGGAAAACTGAGGGAGGAAATAGGAGACTAGTTCAACATGTACCACTGGCCAGGAAACTGGAAACTTGCTGTTCACAAGTGACTTGCTGTGTTTTATACATCTGCTAGAGCCAGTTCTGTGACATGATGTGCCTCAGCACTGAAGACATGTTGGACAAATGAGGCCTTTGTACTCTCGTTTCAGCCTTTAGTAGAAATTTGCAGTTATTCCAAAGCGTATGAGTAATGCTTTCTGTGGCAGCGCTGTGATGTGGTGTCTCCTCAACGCCTAAAGAAATATTGTCTGTTAGAATCAGACTGACACTAGTGGAAAACATGACGGCACATCTCAGACATCATCTAACTATCGGTACTATCTCTCTCTCCGTACGTCCTTGGCATATCTCAAGATCCATTCTTCCGATCAGCTATATACTTGGCAGGTCTTTTGCTGGGAAACCAAAGGAGATCCTTCACGTCCATTTTACCATTTCATAGACTTATTTTCCACCATTTTGAGTTGTCTAAATCTGATTTTTTTTGCTACTCCTCCTGCACATTTTGAGCAATGAGCTGTGCATTGGCAAGAATCTGGCGATACGATATATATCATAATACAGGGGTAATGATTCAAGAGACCCCTGAAGATGGACATGCCAGTTTTTCCTCGCCAAAGTTTAGTTTAGGTTTGGAGCGTTATTTAACCTCCGTCACAGCAAACTCGTCTGACCTGGTTGGAACTGATTCCTCAGGTTGTCTCCTTTCATATGATACCTGCACCTTCACTCCAGCTTTAAAACTGAGCCCGATAGGCAGAGTAGTGGTTGAATAAGAGCTTAATTAAAAATTAGTATGCCGTTTTGGAGAACCGATTCAGTATCATAAAACATAATATTGCGTTACTCCAGTGTATTGATATCTGAGACCCAGACATGACATGTGGCTGTGCAATAAAAATATGTTGACGCTAAAATCAATGAATAATGGTGCTGAACAATCATGATCTGAAACAGCTGTGATTATTGTTGTGACCATAATGGTGCAGCCCTATGCTGGATGTGCACTGACATTCAGCAGGAACACCATATCCTCCCTCCTCTCCTGAAGTGTCTCTGGTGCTCACATTTGTTTGTGCTGGTCAAAGTCTTTGAAGAAACCCAGTTTGAACGTTCACTAATGAACGCTGCATGTTTTGCCAGATTTGTGTTACTGAGAAATGCAAGCCTCGACATGTGCTGCTAGAATAGTAAGAAGTGAAGAATGTCATTCACCATTAGGGAAAAGAAAAGTTGATACCTGCTCTGACTTTGTTTTTGCTGGCATGGAAGCTTTTTACAGTGTTTATAAAGTCCTAGCTGTCTATCACGGCTCCACTAACAGCTTTTCTGCATTTTAAGGAAACATTAGCTGTGGTGTCAAAAAGATAGCACTTTGGCAGGAATGAATCTTTAAATCTTTAAAAGAGGTTGTGAGACTGACTAAGATGATCTTTAACCCTAGAACACTAACGTTAAAATAGCACACCATCACTCGTGGATATTTTACCCAATACAATATCCTTAAAAAGTTTATCATTCTAAATTCCACCCGAAAAATTTACCTCTATCACTAAAGTCGGTGAAACCCCGCGCATCCTCTTAAAAACCAATGGGAGAGGAAACAAACAACAATTAAAACATCAACAGCCAACACCCAAGGACCCATAAACCAGACAATCAACACAATGAAAATCACAACAAATTGTGTGGGGAAAATCACCCGACGTAGTGTTCAGGGTTAATCGGGGATCACCAGTGATCAATAAGGATAGGCGTCGGACTGAGACTCTCTTTTTAAAGATGTGGGAGGAAGAAAGAAAGCAGAAGTGGCCGAGTGCTTCGCCAATGTCACTTTGTGTACATGTCAAGCTGAAAGGAGCGACAGCAGAAAGGGCTCTACCTTTCTGCTGTGATAGAAAGCTGAGAAGACAAGCAGGTCAACCGGTGTTCTCCGGACAGAGCGTGGGAGAGAGCAGAAAGACGGCAAGAAAGAGAGAGAGAGGCTGAGGGTTTCCTTGCGTCTCTGCATACCTGACTAATGATAGAAAGATCAAAAGGAGGGAGGAGAGGGGGGGGGGGAGAGAGGGGGAGAGAGAGAGAGAGAGGGAGAGAGAGAGAGAGTTTTCTGTGAGGGTTTCTCTGGTGGCAGCAGATGAAAGGAGGCGAGTCACAAACCAACCAGCCCAGAGAGAGAGGACAAGAAAGAGAGAGAGGACGAGAGACAGAGAGAGGGAGGAAACATCTACCTTTTTATTTCCCAGTTGAAAACCTTTGTTAGAAAAGTAATCAAATGTAATAAGTTACATTACTAATTAAGTTACATGTTGAACAGGATGAGGGTGTTGACGTCTGTCTCTACCGGTTTTTGTTTCAGGTCAGGTGATCGCCATCTTTTTACGCTAAATGCCTAAAAACGTTGAGTAACAAACTCTAGTAAGCAGGAGGCCGATCTACTGCCGGAGGATTAGATGACATGTAGCTTCATCCACGAGGACTGAATCATCTGAGACAAGTCCTGATTAGTTTTGTCCCTTTTCTTATTTTACTTTAAGGACGTCATCACAGGAAGTCCACATGTATTGACAGCTGGTATATAAAAGCAACATAACTCTTGAGACATTAGTGTCCTTGTTTGTTTGTTAGTGAACTGCCAGTGATTGGTGCTCTGCTGTGACTTACACCTCACTGAGTACTAGTACTTCTACATATGAAGGGTTAGGACGTACCTATAGTACATATCTCCATGTGTGACCAGTACAGCTACTTCTCCTATAAACTGAAGAAGTTCTGTTTTATTACCTAAACTTGCAGAAAGCCTCAACCAGGTCCAGTGTGCCTCTTCATTTAAAAGAGATTATATTGTAATGGAGCTGCTGGCTCCCTGTTTTAACCATTAACAGAGTCGGGGTCTCATTTACAACCACTGCAGATGCACAAACGGGGGCCTAAATAGTAAATTATCAAAGTGTGGAAATAAAGCCAGGGACGTCTCTCACGCCATCGTTACTTTCCATAACCTCATTATCATGACTCTGGCCAAGTTCACCATAAAAACTTAAATAAATAAACAAATAGTGTTCACCTATCGAACTTCCTTTTTCATATGATATCCAGGTTGTTGCGATCATTTTGACCAGTGAGCTGATCAGGCTGATTGCTGTAAACACATAAACACTGCAGCAGCATGCTGCGTGGCGGCTACGCTGCAGGACGACGGTGGACGGTGGCATTAAGAGGGAACCAGCGTTCAGGGACCACGTCACCCACAGGCACCTCCATCTCTGTGCCAGAAAATCATTTCTCTTGGTCTTCCTCTCGTAGCTGGTGTGATTCACCATTAAGATCCAACAGGCTCAATTGTACACAGAAACATTCAGGCGGTGCTTTACGCTGACCGTCTACGGCTGAATGTGTCGAGGCGGGATACGATGGTCCATGTGGTCGCATTTCCAAGTGGACTGTGATTTATAAAGGGAACAATGCCTGCAGGTGTACATACACACAGTCCGATTTTTATTTATTTATTTATTTGGTGCACGCCATTTTCGGGTTTTGTGCACACATACATTTCCAGTATGGATCCTATGCTCTGTTTTATAAATGAGACCCCAGACGAGCAGAAATCAAGGAACTATATATGAATTGACCACAAGAGGGCAGTCTACCCTAAGATCTGTGAAAACCCTTTTTCAACTATTCACTGATAAATCTGTTGGATCCTTATGTCACCTGAGTGTTTGCCTGTCAGTAGAAACGTGTCCTTGTGTGGCTGCATGTCTGTGCTCATGTATGTGTGATGACATGTATAACAGCACCCAAACACAGGAGAGGGTTGTGTATATCTGACCGTATGTTTGTCAGAGTTTGCATGTGTGTGCTGAGTGTATAACAGCTCAGATCCCCCTGCTCTCACCACCCCAGCCTCCAGGTATCTAAGCTAATATAAAGTCAGGAGGGATGAATGAGTACGGCACTGAGTGCTGCTCTGAGCAGCAGGAACAGAAGAAGAGGAGAGGTGAGTTCTCCTGACCCCTCATCAGACGGCGGAGGAGAAAGGGGAAGAATACGCCATTGTGCCTGAGCGCCGGAGATGATGAAATTCAAGATCCCGGCGCCGTGGCTTCGTCTTAATCTCGGGGCCCAACCTCGCGCTAGGCTAATCCCTCCCCGTCGAATTACTGGCCCTGGTTTGATTGTATTTTGTCATTGAAAATGGCAGTGTCAAACACTACCTTTTCCTCTCCTCTATTTGTTCGTCTGCCAAGGCGAATCGCATAATCAAAAGATGGAGAGAGAGAGAGCGAAGAAGAGAAAGTGATGGAGAGAGAGAGAGGTGGCACGCTGAAAATGGCTGCACAGTAGTATCTCTAAATTGCATGCTACCCTTGCCTTTCACCCTTTTTCAAATAGGCGCGTATTATCAAAAAGGTGGCAAATTGAGAGTCAAAAGATTGGACGGCTATATTTGAAGGCATTGTGCTGACAGGCTCTTTTGTGTGTGTGTGTGTGTGTGTGTGTGTGTGTGTGTGTGTGTGTGTGTGTGTGTGTGTGTGTGTGTGTGTGTGTGCGTGTGCATGGGGGGGGGGGTTAATGTGTGTATGTAAGTCTGTGTGTATTTGCTCTGCGTTTGCATATCACCCAAAGCTGGAGATGGTAGACCAACTTCCCTCATCTTCAAGGCTTTGAGGGAGGATTTAAATAAGGCACACACACATCGGACTGTTGTATTTAAAGTGAGAAGCTATCATGTCTGAATACATTGAATATACAGTGATACACACTCCGAGGCCCGCTCTCCCTGCTCCTCCCCCATCTCTCTCCCTCCAACTCACCTTTTTTTCCACTCACATTACATCAATGTCACTCAGAAAAGAAGAAATTTCTAAATATACGGCTGCTCTGCCAAATCACCGCTTACACTGCTTTGACAGCTTGTCTGCTGCATGTTTCCACATTTTAAATATTGGTTTTGAAATTGCCACTTTAAGGCTTTTGATGGCTTTTTAACTGCCTCTTTTAGTACTTTAAACCTACATAATCACTGCATTAAGGGTGACCGTTATTCTGCTGTATAAAGGAGAAAAGATCTGTTACACATACAAAAATGTTTAAAAAAAATAACCTGGTTAATGCTGATCTTTTCTAAAACATTTGCTTAGTTTTAATTAAATGTAATGGGTGTGTGGACATCTGTCTGCTTTAATACAGTGTGTACAGTAGGGGTGGGAATCACCAGAAGCCCCACGACATTACCACAATACTTAAGTTAAGATGAAAATTCAATTGCGATTTTAAACATGCGATATGCTGAGTATTTTATATGTGTATTGTGATTTACTTTTATCTTTTTTTCAACCTTTCAACTGTTTTTCAACTGCAGTTTCTCACCATCTGTTTTATCCAATAAGAGTTTTTTTCACACATCTGGAGGTCAGAGGTCAAGGGACACCTTTTGAAAATGGCCATGCCAGTTTTCCCTCGCCAAAACTCTGCGTAACTTTGAAGCCCTAACAGCTTAACCTTTGTTGTCCTAGTCTCATGTCACACCTGCATCTTCACTGAGATTGTGCTCGTTACAACCGGCGGGCCTTTGGATTGTTAACAGCGTAATATAACATTAATAATAATAATTATATAATAAATAGGGTGGTCAAATTTAACGCAATAGTAACGCGTCAACACAGATTTGATTTAATGCCAGTGATTTCTTTAATGCAACAAGATTTTTAGGTTGTAAATGGTTACGCTGACGTCGGAGGCTGCCATGCAACTTTGACAGTCAGCATCTAATCTAAATACAACACCGATGGTTCAGCCTTCAGGAGCAGTTTGGGGTTAAGTGTCTTGCTCAAGGACGACACATCGACGTGTGACCGGGGCAGCCAGGAGATCAGACTAGCTTGTTGAGAAGGAGGTTAAATAACGCTCCAAACTTACGCTAAATCTTGGCGAGAAAAAAACTGTCATGTTCATTTTCAAAGGGGTCCTTGACCTCTGACCTCCAGATGTGTGGATGTAAATGGGTTCTCTGGGTCCCCACCAGTCCCCCCTTTACAGACATGCCCACTTTCTGATAGTCCCAGTCAGTCTGGATCAAGTCCTAATCAAGTCAGCACTCTGACACACTGACAGCTGTTGTTGCCTGTTGGGCTGCAGTTTGCCATGTTCTGATTGGAGCAGATTGTTGATGCTAAAGTCAGAACCTGGGAGGGTTTCTGGACAACATCCATATAATATCCAGCCCAAATCCAATAGATATTCAGCTCACTACTATATATATATATATATATATATATATATATATATATATACACACACATATATATATATATATATATATATATATATATACTGTCAGGGTTAGAAACTCTGCAAATAATCATACAATTAGTGAACCAGTGACTTTCAGGCTTTTTTACTGATTGTCAAAATTGCTGCTGATTAATTTTCTGTCCATCAACTAATTGATTATTTGACTAATTGTTCCATCTCTAAAGTGTGAGGGTTTCTGGACAATAACTGTCATTGTTTTGTGTTGTTCACTGATTTACAATAATAATTATATACATATATTTGCATAAAGCAGCATATATGTCCACTCCCGTGTTGGTAAGAGGATTTAATACTTGACAGATCTCCCTTTAAGGTTCATTTAGAACAGATAAAAAAAAAAAACGTGATTTAATTTGCAATTAATCATGATTAACTATGCACAGTCATGCGATTAATTGCAATATTTTAATCGATTGACAGCCCTAATAATAAAAGACTGATATTTGGCATCTGTGCATCGATACAGTATTGTTGCACAATACTGTGCTGTAATGATATAGTGAATATATTTAAGGATTTTTTATAATCAAGACTTCATGTTTCTGTCGCCCCTTTGGCCACATTGTTACTGCTTTCTTTTCCCTCTTCTATCTCTTTTCCTCTCCGTCTCTTTCCCCCTTTCATTCCTCTCTCTGAGGTGATGTCCTGTCTATTGTGGACCACGTCCAACTCCATTAAGGCCATTTCCACGCCACATTCCTCCCACTTGGCGCACACTCATACAGTCACACACTGTCACATAGTCGTCTCGCCGCACACAGTGAAAAACCACGACACCAGCCACTCACACTCGCACACAGGCCGACCTAACTGCATCACCTTCACACCACCCTCTGTCTGTATTGTACCACAGCCGTGGTGTGTATGCTGCCCCCCTCTCTCTGCCTGGAACACATTACGTAGGCCAGTGGCTTGTGAGCGCTGACTGGGCCTCGGGGAAGAAAAACACAATTATTTCAGCCCTTGGCTATTCACGCAAAGGTGACAAAAGCTGGTATGAAGTATGAAATCCCAAAAGTTTCTCCCGTGCCGAGGCCGACAAATTGGGATTAATTTGCGCTCGTGTGCACGCATGTGTCTCCAAAGTTTTCACCTTTGCTCGTTTCCCATTTCTTAAATAGTTTGGAGAACTCAAAAGGCCTAATTTATTGTGTCAGAAAGAGGAGTGTGTGTTCGCTCGCACTGCTGGTGTGTGCTGAGAGTTAATATTAAATAATATATGCTTTATAGTTAAAAGCTGGAAGGATGTGTGTGTGTGTGTGTGTGTGTGTGTGTGTGTGTGTGTGTGTGTGTGTGTGTGTCACTGTTGGGCGGCGGGGGGGTTCTTAGTGTGGGATCACACATTCGCACACGCTTTCCAAATTAATTTAATCTAATTAATCGCCCTGAGGAGAGGCAACAGATGCTGGTGATTACCCCCCACGCCTGGACTCCTCCCTGTACGGGCACATACAGTACACACACCAGACGCACACACATTACCATTACAACTGTAAATGCTGCCGTTTTCTGCCACTACGCAGCTAAAATGTATTATTTTTGTTCATTGAAGCACATACAGTATTATGGGCTGAATAAGAAAACGAACACACACACACAATTTAGAGCAAATTACTCCACAGAGTTAAGCTCCCAGCTTAGAGATCAACATTGTAAAAGATGTGTGTGTTGGTGTCTTCGGTGTGAAACTTCACCTGTGTGTGGAGAGCTGTGTGTCTGGTGTGTGTCCTGTTAGTTATGCATTAGGGTGCTCTCTGTCTCTGTGTGTTAGTGGGTTGTAGGTGGCTGTGGAGGCCGGGTGGTCCCTCCTGTCGCCCTAATAGGCTTACTGGCCCCCTAATCCACACCACACCACCCCATCACATGGCTGGTCTGCTGACTAACTGCTACCACCACCATGAGGTGTGTGTGTGTGTGTGTGTGTGTGTGTGTGTCTGTAACGTCTCTGTGCAGGTGTGTTATTAGTGTGTGACTGTGACTGAACGTGTGTGAGGTGGTGTCCATCTGGGAGAATCAGTATTTCTGTTCTTTATTTGGTGTGTGAGCACAAGCATTGGTATAAAAAACACCACTGATTAGAGCGTAATCCAGCTTCTTGAGGAAACAGCAGACATGGAATATAATATTAATAACTGTTTTATTAGTGTATAATCACCTGAAACTAAGAACCAATGTGTTTTCGTTATCTTAGAATGCGTCCTTCATATCTAAATAGGGAGTCTTCACAGAGTCCTCCATGTTGCTCCTCCATGTTGCTGCATTAGCCCAGAAAAGATAAAACTAACTGTGGGTGTAGAGAGAGACCTGCAGACCACTGTAGTTCTCCGACCCGCATGTGAAACTGCAGTGACATCAGCTGAGTGTCAAACCGTGGTACCACTACCCGCCGTCTGTTATCACGGTGAGGTCGGCCTCTGAGAAAGGCTGACGGCGTTGCCGCGGTATTACTGACCACAGTGTAGTAAAGGGAGGAGTGAGTGGAGGGGAACTCAGCTGGTTTCAGTCTGCAACCACACCACGAGATGCCGCCACATCTGACACACTGTACCTTTAAATGTTTTATAGCATTGTAAATTAAATATCTTTATTTTGGACAGTTGGCCATACAAAGCAACAACAACAACAACAAAAAAACAAATTATTATTATTATTTTTATTATTATTATCATTAGTAGTACTTGTAGTAGTAGTAGTAGTAGTAGTATTTTCTCAATTTTATAGGTTAAAAGCTGAATTGAAAAAATGCCCTGTCCACACCTGTACCTTATTTCTTTTAGCTCCTGCATGCACAGGGACGCCACAATAACAGACATGTAGTAGCTGATAGCAGTACCGGTGAAATTCCTCCATTCTCATTTCCAATTTGATACTACAGTAAAAAAACAACAGTAAAACAATAAATCCCACATACTTCAACATGTACTCCTTCACTGCCTGCTTTTTGTTTGGAAGTTAAACGTGTCATGTTCCTTCTGTATCATCTATTTTATATTGAAAACATCTCCTTCAAACAGCTAGATTTATTCAAGTTAACAATAACCACATTTTACAAGACTGTATTTGAACACATCATGATAGAATTAACCTGAATCGATCCTGAAGGCATCATAAACCAGTAGCACTTTCTGTGTTGAAATCAGCAGGATGAGAGCTGGTTAGTGTTAGCTGTTAGCAGCTGATCAGCAGCTCAGTCCTGCAGGGAGCTAACAGCTAACAGCTAACAGGTAACAGCTAACAGCTAACGTTAAGCAGCTCTCGTCCTGCTGATTTCACCACAGATTTGTTGTTGTAGCGTCACCAGAGAATAAATCGGGTCCCCTGGATGCCTTGATGGGGAGTTTGTTGCGTCCCTCTCGAGCCCTGACGGTACCTACGTTACCTGTGCTACTTGGTACCAAATATTCATACCTGTACCCATGAATACCTTCACACACACTGGTCGTCCTGCTCCTTTCAGCTTTTGGCACTTTTGCTTCTACTCACCATTTCTTCTGTGTGTGTGTGTGTGTGTGTGTGTGTGTGTGTGTGTGTGTGTGTGTGTGTGTGTGTGTGTGTGTGTGTGTGTGTGTGTGTGTGTGTGTGTGGCTTTGTATTTAGTCTCTTCATATTGTTTTGTCAGCTTAACCGTTTTTTTTTTTTTTTAACTTTGTCCTGTTTATTCTTATGTCTCGTCCTTGTGTTCTTCTATGCACCCTGCATGCTGTGTGTGCATGTGTGTGTGTGTGTGTCTTTACGTTTTCATGTGTGACTTTGTGTTGGCGTGCTGTGTGAGCGAGTGTGTGTCGTCCCACCGGTCCAGGTTGTGACCTCAGCTTTCATCTCCTTAGTCCGAGGCCCCTGCAGCCCGCTGGGCTCGCTGGGCTCCGCTCCCAGCCAACAACGCAGCAGATGTCACCAGACACTGCAGCAAACACACACACATTCAGACGTACGCTGTCTCACACACACTGTGTCCACATACACAGGCTCACGGCATGTGTACACATACAGTATATAATCTCTCACACAGACGACGCTTGCACGCTGTCACACACACACACACACACACACACACACACACACACACACACACACACACATATAGATACATTTCTAGCCCATACACACACATGCAGAGTCTAAACCAGCCCAAACAGGTTTTGTTTTGCCTCATACAGTGTGACGTTTGACCCCAAAATAAACATCAAAACACAAGTGTCACCTGGGACACATCCGTATTACCTCTGTGGCCTTCACACCGTGTGTGTGTGTGTGTGTGTGTGTGTGTGTGTGTGTGTGCGTGTGTGTGTCTGTGTTGTGACTACAGATGTTGATGTTACAAACTGCGGATCATAGCGTGTGTTCAGTGTTTTGGCAAAACCTAAATGGACAAAAATGCATCTGAAACACGCACTTGATGCACAAACAGGGGCGTGCGACTGTACCAGGCCTAAACCAGGGGAGATGTCGTCATTAGTTGAAGAAAAGAGGGGAAGACCTACCAACAGCAGCAGCAGCAAAATGTAATTTAGACATCCAAAAGAAAGGCTCACCTAAAAACTCTGTGTTTGCTATGTTTACAGTATTTTTGCTGATTTACTGTGCTGTGAAACAGCTATACAGTCTGCTTCCTGCTGGGAACTGAAGCCATTATCGTTGCTCTGCAAAGCAACCAGACTCCATTGAGTTCTGCGAGGTAAAATCACAGTGGAGTTTAGTGGCATCGATGGATACAGTGGCTACAGTTCCCTATCACACAGGGCTGTCTGATGGCAGGGTAACATGATGAAAATATTCTAAATATTGTGTACACTTAAAGTGGTATTGATTAGGTGATTGAGATGAGCCTTTCTTTTAGGTGTCTAAAATCCATTTTGCCGCTGCCCCCACCCACAGCAGATACTCCCGTCTGTTTGTCTGAACTGTGGCATGCTGGCTGCCATCTACTGTAGGTACATGGTATATGGGTAAGTACCTCATACAACCCCACTTCAACACACCCAAACTATCCCTTCAAAACAGCAAATCTTGGGCATCCTGGTAGGTTAATGACACACACCACATAATCTCGATGTCTGTGGTTTGATCCCCGCTGGGAACCTTTATAACATGCGATCCCCCTCTCTTTCCTGACGTATACCGTCTCTGAACTGTCAGTAGTTTAAAATGACAAAAAAAAGACATTTATTTAAAATATCAGGGGCTAGATGTTAACTCAAAGGAAGTTTCTGTTACAGTATGATGATGAGTGGTGTTGCGGGCCAAGCAGGTCCGGGCCCGGGTTTGCCAGCTCGCTGTGTACCAGCTCGTGCCACTCCAATCTGATCCAGAAGACCCACACTGACCCAAACACCCCTAAGCTTTAATAAACACACACATTTTCACCACAAACACACATGCTGGCAGCAGCACAGGTCTCGACTGCATCAGGCTGGTGGAAAATGAGGGTGACTGAGTGCTATTTGTTCAAGGTGTGCTCTGCTTGTTGACTTCTAGTTGTCAACGTCTTGTCACTCATTGGCTTTTCTCTTTTAAATTGTTCTGTTTGCAAAACCTGATCTGCAACTGCACATCCAGCGCTGACCTGCAGCACTTCAACATGCAGAATATTAATACAAACAAGGTCAAGAACTTAAATGATTTGTCTCTTTATGATGATCTTTCCATTTTTAAAATACTTTCTGAGAGCTGCAGTCCTGATTTCTCATCAGAGGCTCTTGAGGCCTTTACAGACCAGGGGCATGACGAACAAACAAATACTGATCAGTGAATATCATCAGAGCTCTTCATACCGGCAGCGACTGGTGACCGCTGGAACACTTGTTCAATAAAAGGTTTGAATAGATTCGTTCAGGCAGAGGACCAACTACTGGGATCCTGTTGACCCAGAGCAGCATGTGGCACTTGGTCTCAGCTAAATATGTGAATATGTGAGTCTGAGTGAATTTGTCTGTGGTAAACAGGTGCACAGTGTGTATTTCTAGGCTTTTATTATGAAAGGTAAGAGTGGAAGGAGGGCATCTGGTCTGCGCTGCCTTTATCAAGATTGAAAGGAGTAAAGTTTGCTGTATTGGTCCGGACTACAGAACCTCCATGTTGTAAACTAACGTTTTCAATATATTCGCTGTGGCTGGTTGATGCTTCTGAAAACTCAGCCTTGTTTTGGTTAAAAATTATGGCGATGACAAAAACAACAGCTGGAAAAAATATCTTGACGTGCGATTTAAAAAAAAAAAAAAAAAAAAAAAAAGAAGAGAGAGCGAAAAAACAAATGCCCCCAGTGCCTCCTCCTCAGCCGGCTCTAATCAGACTCTTCCTCATCTTCTCTTCGTCTTCATCCTCTTCCCACCGTGTTTTGATGCCAAGTCTTACATGGCGACGATGGGTGGTCAGACAGCTCTGGTGCGACGTGAGGTGCGATCGGTCAACGACAGCAGAACAGTTATTATCTCCATCTCTCGGTTATTTATTTTCCTCTGTGCGACTTAAGATGGCTGCTCGCGATGGAGACAGACCTGTGAGGCCCGCAAAACACTGCCCTCTGCAAATCCCCCTGTTTATCCACAAGCTTGACCCTGTGTGTTTGTGTGTGTGTGTGTGTGTGTGTGTGTGTGTGTGTGTGTGTGTGTGTGTGTGTGTGTGTGTGTGTGTGTGATGGCGAAAGAAGATGTGTGGAGAGGTGTGTGATGAACTTAGCTTAAACTTGTGCAGGGTGACTCGTTTGACATTATCTCGTCAAGATCCGCTCACTGTGAGTTTTTCTCAGTGTGTTTGTGTATGAGCATTTGGGGAGCACACACACACACACACACACACACACACACACACACACACACACACACACACACACAGTTACTGGCAAACTGAGGCGACTGTTCTGCTAAGTGGCAATGAATAGAGTCTTGTGATGTGCTCTGATGCCGGCGCTAAGCCATCCACTGACAGTTAGACTGATCCCCAACCATGTCTGTGTGTCTGTTTGGGATGTAAATCTGTACCGGCGGTACCACACCCGGACAGGACGCGGTCAGGAATTTGAGGTGTCTCGTAGCAAACGCGTACACCCATGGGTGTTGAGATGTGGAGGACGGCACATTTCCACCGTCGTCATGTTACTTTATTTTTTGCTTTTTAAAGGAGCAGTGTGTCACATTTCAGGGGATCTCTTGGCAGAAATGGATTATAATACTCATAACTATGTGTTCGTTGGTAGATAATCACCTGAAGCTAAGAACCGAATGAGCCCTTCATAAGATAAGATAAGATAAGATATTCCTTTATTGGTCCCACAGTGGAGAAATTCACACATTACAAGCAGCAAAGTGGATAGTGCAAAAAACAAGGATAGATTTAAAAAAAAAAAAACAGTATTAATAAGATAAAATAAAATAATATATACATAATAGAAAGTAAAGCCAAAAATATGTCCAGCATATCAATAAATAAATGATTGTCCAGTTCCTATAATTTAAGCAGATGATATAATTGTATGAGTCCTTATTGCACTTATGACTGGTGAGTTTGTTGTGAATGTGACTGTATATGTGGTTTACTGGGAGCAGTGCTGGTTGTGGAGTCTAACAGCTCCACAACCAGCACTGCTATATCTACATAGGCAGTGTGTCCTCTTCACAGAGTCCTCCATGTTGCTCCTCCATGTTTCTACAGAAGCCCAGAACGGACAAACTCTGGCTCTAGAGATAGACTTCCACATTTTATTCTACCCAAAGGCCACCATAGGTCGCCGTCTGACTTCTGTTGCTCCTAGTTATTACGGTATGGATGACTTCTGAGCGAGGCAAACAGCATGACCACCAGCGTTGGAAATGATTTCTTGTCCACCAGCCACTCCGTAGATCACCATTGTTTCTTTGGCTGGTGAGTGAAACAACCCTAGCAGCTGTTTGTATATGCTGCAAGTATTTGGCTGGTGGTTGGTGTTAATTTCCAACCCTCGTTACCACGGTTTTGCACTAGCTGCTGATGTTAGCCGCTAACATTAATGCAGTCTTGGAAAGGGAAGAGTGAGCGGAGGGGTGCGTAGTTCGATCATACACACTGTACCTTTAAGCAAAGGAGAAATAATAAAGAACGTTATTACAGATAAACACAAAGTCTGCAGAACATGCCTTGTATTTAGCTAAATACATTTTAAATGTCTTAAGCAACTCTTGCGTTATCAGTTGGAGTAGGATGCCTGTGGAGGCGGCGTGCTGACCCTTGCCTTAAATTTAAAGTAAATGCTCCAATTTCACTATTTGTAAGGGCTCTTTCACAAACCAACGTTTAGTCTGTTTTAATAGAATAGTTTGAGCAGTCGTGAACCGTTGGGTCGAGACCATTTGAGAGATGTGGAGTGTTTCCAAGTGAACCAGAGCACAGGCTGGCTGTGGGGGAATTCGTTGAGATCGACACAGGTAAAGGGATGGAGGTAAAGGGGAGGAGAAAATGTACACCCACACAGGGAATCGTGTACACACCTCTCAGCTAATTCATGTTATTTTTTTGTATTTGGTCTGTTTTAATTTGTGCACTATGACACTGAACCAGACTAAATAGAAAACAAACCAAAAGTATCTGTCTCACTCTGATTCGGACGAGCCAAACGGACGATTAGAAGTGAGAAAGCACCTTCAGTCACTCTGAAAATCATCATAGCCGTTATGGCTCATCAACAATGTACACTCTTGAGTATGAGCAGGAACTGGTGGTGTTTCTGTGAGATGCACATAAACAGAATCAGGGAACCTTATTGTTCTTTCATGGAAAAGGAATCTCAAAGAACAAGCGCTCACCCATGCACACACACACACACACACACACACACACACACACACACACACACACACACACACACACACACACACACACGCATGCATGCACACACACTAAGGCACACCAGCTCCTTATCCAATCCCTCCACTAATTCCCCCTTGGTAGAAGGTGTTCATTGTTTCTCCTCCATTCTAATCTCTCCCTCTCCTCTTTTTAAAATCCATATTAGATTCTCTTTGAGTTGGCCACAATCAGAGGCACTGAAGCAGAGCATCACCCTGCTAATGCTCTTTGTCTCCCCAGATTTGTCACTTAGCATGGAGAGTACACCTTTGTCATGGAGCAGGGTGGGAGAGAGGCAGACTCTCACTTGGGGCAATTGTTTCTTGTCACAGGCCATCTAAACCCCCACCACCACCACCCCTTAAGCAAATCAGCTTTTCTGGATTAGGGTCCTATCATAGCTCTGTCAGATCTCAGCAGTCTGCCTGAAACAGCTAAAACAAACAGATGTTAAAGTGAGAACTGAGTGGCTGTGGAGACTCTGCTTACCAAAAGTACCTGTGTTGTCTTTACCTGGAAATCAGCACTTTATATCAGTGAAATATAGAGGATCCAGGCTGAGATCTTGTTTAGAGTTTTATCAACCAGACACTAAGCATCCTCTTATCTGTGACCTGGTAGTGTCACTAAAACAACATGGGAAGAGTATCACAGTGCTAAATGGATCTAGGGCTGTCCCAGATATTTTTTATGGGCTGCAGAGCTTCAATTGTAATCAAGCAACGATGAGTCCACGAGTGCGGTTTTTACACCTGGTGTGGACGACGCACAGCGTCTTAAGCGGCGCCGCTTTGAGGTCGCCGTGTTTGTGCTAAGCGTAGATGTACCTCAGAGATCTGTTTGCAGCCGTCTTCCCCCTAAACTGTGTTGCTTTAAGGCTGCTGTTTCCGCGCATACGGGACACATGAAAAATCTATTATATCAAAACTTCTTGGTTAAGTTTTGTGCCATAGATGTGTGTCTTCTGTATCGGTGTGTGCTAATAAAAAAGAGGATGAAAGTTGAGAACTTGTGTGGTCGGTTATCATCTGTTGTCATCCTGTCACACACAACCTCTCCGCCATCGTTCATGGACTCATATTTGTCCAACTTTCTGTATGTGTGTATACACATGGACACGGATTTTGCTGGACACGCAAACGCGCCTCCACCGCCGCCTGCCACCGTGGCGAATCTGCCGTCCTGATATCTGAACTGCTGCTTCATGGGGAGGGAGTAATCAATCCCAGATACAGCAGCTGGGGGTATTGGCTCAGTGGCTGTGTGTGTGCTGATGTTATTGGCCATTTTAGGCCTCTATGATGGCCAGAGATGGTGAAATGGTGGGAAAAGTGATGAGCAGGCACTTCATAGACCAGGGATGAACTCCTGCTATAATCCCGTCGACCTGCCTCCCTCCCTCCCCCTCTCGGCTCCGTCTTTCTTTCTCCATCACCTCCTCCGCCTCATTTTCTCCATCTTCACCCGTCTCCCTATTTTCCTTCCCATCAGTCCCCTTGCTATCCACCTCTCTGTCTTTCATTTTTGTCTTTTCTACCCTTCTCCCTTTCCATTTCTTGACCACCCCCCTTCTTTCCAGCTCCCCGTGTCCCTTTCTCTCTCTCCAGCAGAAGTGCAGAGCCAGGGCTTTTGGCTGCTGGTAATTTATTTTCCCATTAGCCCCCCGTCTGAAGTGCATGCTCCGGGTCTGAGTGTGTGGGGGCACTGAGGGCCACCCAAAAGAAAGACCCGGAGAGTCGAAGAGAGGAGGGCACCCTGGACACACTGATAAGACGGGAGGGAGGGAGGCAGGGTGGGAGGGACAGAAATGAAGGCAGAGAGACAGGACAGGAGATACTGGCTGGGTGTCTGTCTAAGCATTTCTGCCGGTTATGGATTGCGATGCAGACTAATTAGAAAAACTATATGAAAATGCCAGATGTCAGTAGAACGAGAACAAAATTTGCAGATCAGTCGTGACACATGGAATAATCAGTTTGTCATTTATCAAACAGAGATGACAGAACCAGCTCGGGTTGTCACGGTGAGGAAGTTTTCCCGCCGGTTAATAAACTTGTGACCACTACGGTCTTACAGATTACACCAAACATTTTACAAGAGAAGATGACCCTCAGTACCTGCGGAGGGCTGAGTCTTTAACGTCGGGTGGCCGTGTGCCGAGGCTCTCCGTTTGCACCCTCACGGAGGGCCTGTAGGTTTCCACCTGGTGCAGCATCCTTTGCAGACCATTCACGTTATTAACGTTAACGGGGGGGCTGGAGCCCATCCCATCTGACATTGGGTGAAGGTGGGTTACACCCTGGACAGGTCTCCAGCCTATCACAGAGCTGACACATAGAGACAGACAACCACACCTAGAGGACATCTAGAATCAACAATTAACCCGCATGTCTTTGGACTGTGGGAGGAAACCGGAGAACCTGGAGAAAACCCACACCAACACAGGGAGAACATGCAGACTCCACACAGAGGAACCCAAAACCAGCGACCATGTTGCTGTGAGGCGACAGTGGTAACCACTGCACCACTGTAGCAGCAGGTTTACATCTGAAATAAATCCAACCCACCAGCAGGACGTGAACCAAAACGCAGGCTGCCTGCTCAGGTGTTTGTTGAGATGGACACAGGTAAAGGACAGGTTAACATGAGTGGGAGAGGACAGACCTGGACTTCTGCAGAAGCCAGATGTTTGTTTGACATCTGGTCCGAAGAGAACACAGAATATGCTAAATGAAGTCCACAAAAACAGTCGTTCCAGATAAACTGAAGGAGAGGGGATTACTGTGCACGGTAGATCAGTGCAGTAAGTCAAAGTGAAAACACGTCAGCGCTGCTCCTTCGTACGCGCTCCTCAGCAACTTAGTATTCTTCATTTGGTCTGCTTTTATTTGTGCTCTGTGAAACCGAACCAGACTAAATAGAAAACGAACCGAAAGTATCAATCTCAGTCTGACTCGGCTTGTGAAAGCACCCTTATATAACACTAAACTTAATTTAGTTTTTGGACTGTATTTTCTGACATCGTAGTCACCAAACAGTTTATCTAAAAACAAATCAACACATTAATTGATTATAAAATTGTCTTCGTGTTTACACAGGGTCTCATAGTAGTGGAGATCTCATCCTGAAGAGGTTTTTATGTCAAGTAGCTTCATGTTCATGCGGCTCTCCTGTTAATATATTCATTCAATATGTGCACTTATAAATATAGCTTGCTTTTTCATGTAATCCCTGTCCTTTTTTGCACATTGTTTAATAGGTTTAATGTGAATGTGTGTGTCAGGCGCTCAGATGGAGCTCACACTAATGACATAAATACACATTCAGGTAAAATGTGACCTTGTTGGGAGGCTGAGGGTGTATGAAGGAAGCCAGATGATTTTTTTTTTTTTTTTTGTTAGGGTGACTGTCGTTCAGCCTGTTGGCTCGGTGGTGTAGGTGATAGCTTTTATATCTGGAGGTTTCATTAACGTTGTTGAACCTCGGGAATATTGCTGTTCCTCCCTGTATTTCTGTGTGTTTGGCTCCAGCAAGAGGTGAGTCCCCAATAAAACCCTCAGCTCTCCCCGTTAGGATTAGACCTGTAGGGCTGGTTGGTTTGTGACTCTGCTGCTTTCATCTGCTGCCATCAGAGAAAACCGTGAAGGCATTACTCTCTCTCTCTCTCTCTCTCTCTCTCTCTCTCTCTCTCTCTCTCTCTCTCTCTCTCTCTCTCTCTCTTTCTAATCGACTCCCTCGCTCTTCTGTCTTTTACACACAAATACACACTATTTGCTGATCATGCATCTTGAGATCGTTCACACCTGTCCCCCAGGAGGAGCGCCGGTCGTTGATCCCGGTTGGTAGTGGTCAAACGGTGGTACTACAACGGCCATATACGTCACATAGACTCACATTGATAAAGAGACGTCTGTAACTCAGAGGATCGTTTATTTAGAGGTGAACCAGCTCCCCAGCACCAACTCTGATAGTCCTGATTTAAATCAGCAGGTCCTAAACGTTGTAAACCACACTAGCAGCTGAATACAGAGTTATTTCCTTCCTCTGTTTACGTCTGTGGAGACCCAGACCGTGACCACAGCGTGAGAGTCATGTGACCGAGCAGACTGCGCATATCGGGCATGCTCAGTAGGGCCCAATAAGACCTGGAAGACCCAGAAGATCCAGGTACTTTTTCAGAGGGAAGTTGAGCCATTTTTCCTTCATGCGCCACTGAGTAACTCTCATATTAATGACCGGGGCCCCTCCTCCGAGGCTGGATCCAGTTCTCTCTATACATCCATGGTCTGAACAGGCCCAGTGACTCTGCTTCTTCTTGCCTCATGAGTGTAGACCTGTACTGATCGTTCCTGTACCTGGCAAGTAGGCGCATGCCAGTCTGTCCCATATCCAGTTTCTTTATCCAGAAAGGACTCGTGTCTGGAGCTCAGTGTCACTCTAAACCACATTCAGCCAAAGCTGCAGGACACACTGTGCTGTAATCTGCCGTCCTCTCCCTTTAAAACAAGCCTAATCCTGCTCTTGTTGTGACTAATCTCCTCTCTTCACTCTCTTACTTCTCTCACTTTCCCTCCACTGTTTGTCAACCTTGTCGTTTTTTGTTGCTCAGGCCCCCCGGGGAAGATGTGGTGGTCAGCCAAAGACGCTCCCATTTTTGGGGGGTTTAAGTTAAAACTGATCCACAATGTGGTTCAGTGAAGAGAAATCCTGTGTGTGTGTGTGTGTGTGTGTGTGTGTGTGTGTGTGTGTGTGTGTGTGTGTGTGTGTGTGTGTGTGTGTGTGTGTGTGTGTGTGTGTGTGCCATGTGACACATGCACATGAAAGCATTGCACAGTTCATTCCATTATTAAGACCATTGTTATTGTAATTCACATAACTGCAGTGATAGTATTGCATGCTTTTTATGTTCATTGTTGCCTTTAAAAATACACTGCTCGGGGAAAAAATAAATCCTCACATATAATAGTAGCAGATGAATAAATTGGTCTTAATCTGAGTGTGTGTGTGTGTGTGTGTGTGTGTGTGTGTGTGTGTGTGTGTGTGTGTGTGTGTGTGTGTGTCTATAGTGCAGTATTCATAGGTGCTATGTAAAAAGGCCTGCCTTATCAGTTATGAGGGGAGGCCAAATTGACACAGAGGAATCACTCCATTGTGTGCGGATTCAAAGAGAGATGTGAGCACATTGGATGTCTCCATTTCCAATAACTGTGACCTTGAGGCTAGACGAATAGCACTGTCCCCCCCACCTCCAATCTGCTGACTGCTGAATTCAACCACAGCCAGCTGATTTTGGGTGTCGGGGTGGAGGGCTAATCGGTGCTACCTCAGGGTTATTCTATAGGGGAAATTGAGTTTGGCTTTTATTTTTTTCTATGTGTGAATACAAATGGCAAAGCCTGTGTGGACTAGGATAAATGAAGCCTCCATGTCCATAGCTTCTGCTTGAGGTTGAGGTTTTGATAACTTGAGAGGAAGAAGGGATGGAAGGACAGAAAACACCAGCAGACAGGTGGCTTGTCAGGTGTGCTGTCTCACTGTAGTCCGAGGCCTCCACACAGGTACATACACAGATTTTCTATGCACTTTAGGTACAGCTGTCATGGGTACTGTGATAATAACATGTTAATGCAAATTTGTTTGAACAGCACTAATTTCTTTAACGTATTAACATAGCTGATGTTTGAGAGGCTGTAGCGGCTCAGTTTTAAGTCTAGAGCAGAGTCTCGGTATCATATGAAACTAGAAAACTTGAGGAATACTAGCTTGCCGTGAAGTGACGCTAAATTTTGTCGAGGAAAAACCGTCATGTCCATGTCTGAAGGGGTCCGTTGACCTCTGACCTCCAGATGTGTGGATGTAAATGGGTTCTCTGGGTCCCCACCAGACCCCCTTTACAGACATGCCCACTTTATGATAGTCCCAGTCAGTCTGGATCAAGTCCTAGTCAAGTCAGCACTCTGACACACTGACAGCTGTTGTTGCTTGTTGGGCTGCAGTTTGTCATGTTCTGATTGGAGCAGATTATTGATGCTGAAGTCAGAACCTGGGAGGGTTTCTGGACAATATCTGTTATTGATTAGTGTTGTTATTGATTTCCAATAATAAATATATACATACATTTGCACAACGCAGCATATTTGTCCACTCCCATGTTGATAAGAGGATTAAAAATTTGTCAAGTCTCCCTTTAAGGTACGTTTCAAACAGGTTAAAAAAAAAAAGGATTAACTATGGACAAACATCCGATTAATCCTTGTTCAATATTTAAATTGATTGACAGCCCTCATTTTGAGCTTTTGTCCACACCCAAATGCCATTTAAGGTCACCTGTCAGTGACTCTGTTTTCAGTGTTTATGTGTTGACAGCGAAAACAGAGTTTTTGGCTCGTAGCATCAGAGTGTGTGCCATTATCTCCTTTATGAGGCGTCGCTAATGAGGCAGCGTAGGTTCATCCATGGACAGTAGATGTGGCAAAATAACAGGCAAACAGGACCTCTTGTTATATATATATATATATATATATATATATATATATATATATATATATATATATATATATATATATATATATATATATATATATATATATATATATATATATATATATATATATCAGTTACTCTTCCACTATGATGACGAACAGAGCCGTCACATTGCACTACTGAGGTCACTGCTGCTCACCATGCAGATGCCGTCGCCTGGGTGTGGATGTTGATGTGGATTTTTTTTTTTTTTTTTTTAATTTCTTGAGAATGAAGCGAAGGAGGAAAAACAGAGTTCATGTAGACCAGGGCCTGAGTGTAAGTGACCTCAGGTTGTCCTTTTTCATCCAGTTTAGGATTGTTTTGTTTTGTGGTTTCAGGCTTAAGTCAGATAATCATCGGCTTGATGTGGAACCAGCGATTCATCGCTTATCATCATGGCTGTGATACCAGAGCCATGTTTTTATCGTCTGTCTTCCTCAACAGTATACTGAACACACACTCACTTCAGTTATTGACTTATTGGTTGTGCCACACAATCACGGTCAGGAGCACAACAGAGCAAGAAAGTTCACTGTCACAATTAAAATCTGATAAAGTTTATAGATCACTATGGAACATCGACCATTACAATTAGAAACCAATTGACTGATTACCTGTGTGGGAAAGTCATTAGCTGATTGGTGTGTGTGTGTGTGTGTGTTTGTGTGTGTGTGTGTGTGTGTGTGTGTGTGTGTGTGTGTGTGTGTGTGTGTGTGTGTGTGTGTGTGTGGGTTCTTTTAGCACTCAGTCTAATTAATCCATCTCTCAGTGACAAAAGGATCCCACCCCTCCTTCCTTCAGCCCGTCCCATTGGCATTTTGGGGCAGAGGGATTCAGCGGGACCCCCGGGCACCCCTCCTAGCCTGCCCCCTGCCCCCCACCAGGGGAGCATCTGTGGATCGATCTGGGGCCAGCTGGCTCCAGGGGAGAGGGGCAGGACTGGTACCCTAACACAAACACACCCTTCTTGAATAAAATTAAAGCCCCCCTCCAGAGTATTTTGGCTTTTCTATATTCCATATTTATTTATCCATATTCATTTTCTTACTAAGTTGATTAGCTTCACTGTTTGCCAACTAGTTAGATGTAGTTAGCTAGTTAGCAGCGGTTAGCTAATAAGTTGTAGTTAGTTAGATGTAGTTAGCTAGTTAGCAGCGGTTAGCTAATAAGTTGTCGTTAGTTAGATGTAGTTAGCTAGTTAGCAGCGGTTAGCTAGTAAGTTGTAGTTGGTTAGATGTAGTTAGCTAGTTAGTAGTGGGTAGTTAGTACGTTGTAGTTAGTTAGATGTAGTTAGCTAGTTAGTAGTGGGTAGTTAGTAAGTTGTAGTTAGTTAGATGTCGTTAGCTAGTTAGCAGTTGTTAGCTAGTAAGTTGTAGTTAGTTAGATGTAGTTAGCTAGTTAGCAGTGGTTAGCTAGTAAGTTGTAGTTAGTTAGATGTAGTTAGCTAGTTAACAGCGGTTAGCTAGTAAGTTGTAGTTAGTTAGATGTCGTTAGCTAGTTAGATATAGTTAGCTAGTAAGTTGTAGTTAGTTAGATGTCGTTAGCTAGTTAGATATAGTTAGCTAGCTAGATGTAGTCAGCTAGTTAGATATAGTTAGCTAGTTAGCAGTGGTTAGCTAGTAAGTTGTAGTTAGTTAGATGTAGCTAGTTAGGTGTAGTTAGCTAGTAAGTTGTAGTTCGTTAGATGTAGTTAGCTAGTTAGATATAGTTTGCTAGCTAGATGTAGTCAGCTAGTTAGATATAGTTAGCTAGTTAGCAGTGGTTAGCTAGTAAGTTGTAGTTAGTTAGATGTAGCTAGTTAGGTGTAGTTAGCTAGTAAGTTGTAGTTCGTTAGATGTAGTTAGCTAGTTAGATATAGTTTGCTAGCTAGATGTAGTCAGCTAGTTAGATATAGTTAGCTAGTTAGCAGTGGTTAGCTAGTAAGTTGTAGTTAGTTAGATGTAGCTAGTTAGGTGTAGTTAGCTAGTAAGTTGTAGTTCGTTAGATGTAGTTAGCTAGTTAGATATAGTTTGCTAGCTAGATGTAGTCAGCTAGTTAGATATAGTTAGCTAGTTAGCAGTGGTTAGCTAGTAAGTTGTAGTTAGTTAGATGTAGCTAGTTAGGTGTAGTTAGCTAGTAAGTTGTAGTTCGTTAGATGTAGTTAGCTAGTTAGATATAGTTTGCTAGCTAGATGTAGTCAGCTAGTTAGATATAGTTAGCTAGTTAGCAGTGGTTAGCTAGTAAGTTGTAGTTAGTTAGATGTAGCTAGTTAGGTGTAGTTAGCTAGTAAGTTGTAGTTCGTTAGATGTAGTTAGCTAGTTAGATATAGTTTGCTAGCTAGATGTAGTCAGCTAGTTAGATATAGTTAGCTAGTTAGGCGTGGTTAGCTAGTAAGTTGTAGTTCGTTAGATGTAGTTAGCTAGTTAGATATAGTTTGCTAGCTAGATGTAGTCAGCTAGTTAGATGTAGTTAGCTAGTTAGCAGTGGTTAGCTAGTAAGTTGTAGTTAGTTAGATGTAGTTAGCTAGTTAGGCGTGGTTAGCTAGTAAGTTGTAGTTAGTTAGATGTAGTTAGCTAGTTAGGTGTGGTTAGCTAGTAAGTTGTAGTTAGTTATATGTAGTTAGCTAGTTAGGTGTGGTTAGCTAGTTAGGTGTGGTTAGCTAGTAAGTTGTGGTTAGCTAGTTAGCAGTGGTTAGCTAGTAAGTTGTAGTTAGTTAGATGTAGTTAGCTAGTTAGGCGTGGTTAGCTAGTAAGTTGTAGTTAGTTAGATGTAGTTAGCTAGTTAGGTGTGGTTAGCTAGTAAGTTGTAGTTAGTTAGATGTAGTTAGCTAGTTAGGCGTGGTTAGCTAGTAAGTTGTAGTTAGTTAGATGTAGTTAGCTAGTTAGGTGTGGTTAGCTAGTAAGTTGTAGTTAGTTAGATGTAGTTAGCTAGTTAGGTGTGGTTAGCTAGTAAGTTGTATTTAGTTAGATGTAGTTAGCTAGTTAGGTGTGGTTAGCTAGTAAGTTGTAGTTAGTTATATGTAGTTAGATAGTAAGCTCTAGTCAGCTAGTTAGACTTGATGCATCATCAGCTAACAGGGTTTTCATTTTATTTTTTAACTTCCTCCACCTTAGTGTAGTGTATTTATTTTCACATTGGTGTTTATGTGTGTGGTGAACAGTGAAATCAACGAAGTGAATTACATGAAATCCAGAATGAACGTTGCGATAATTCTGGTCTCATTTGTGGTCCGATGGAAAAACGATGCAGTCTGGTTGCCATGGTGATGAATTACGCCTGACTACTTTAAATGAATTAGGCAGGGCAGAGCTACCGTGGGCAGTGTTCAGGTCTGCTGTGGTCTGAAATGATGCTCTGCAGTTGTACTGAGATGCAGCTAGGGGGCAGCATACAGCCATCACCCCTCCCTCCTTTCTATCTCCCACACACACACACACACACACACACACACACACACACACACACACACACACACACACACACACACACACCTCTCAGGTATTTAGTTGTTCTCTGGGCTCAGAAAGAGAGAGCATATTGATAGTCATATCCTCTCTGTAATAAATTAAACTTGTGTATTGTCCTTCCCTTTCATTTTACACATTGTCACAACCTCCCAGTCACCCTAATCCCCCCCCCCCATTTTCTCTCAAACACACACACACACACACACACACACACACACACACACACACGTTGATTGACAAGCAGCATCCGGGGAAATAGAGCAGATTTCCATTGTTTGCTGTCCCTACTCAAATCTCTTGAAATGGTTATTCCATTCTTGCACCGGGGTATTTGCATATCCTTAAGTATTTCCTATTTTCAAGATCCCTCTCCCCCTTCTTCGCCCCGTCCTCCTTTTTGCTAAATCCCCTCTTCTTAAGTGTTTGGTGCATTTAGCAAATTCATTCATAATGTATCTACATGCGCTATTAGCTTAGTATAATAGCCAGGATGTAATCTGCAGAGAGATAGCAGGTGGAGAGTTCTTCCCCCATCTTCCTCCTCTCCTGATGGGCTGCTCTTTGGACGAGCTGGGCTTGGCGGCGGGGGCGATGGGACGTCATTATGTTCCCCAGCTAAAGCGACAAGGCTCAAATGTCAGCACGAAAATGTCAAGTGTCCTCGCGAGTCAATCGGTTGGCTTCTTCTGTAGTTTTTTATTATTTAATTATTGGTCTGAGCAAGGAGCGAGGTGGGAAAGATGGAGAGAGATGGAAGGATAGGAAGGTTAGATGAGATGTATGGTGGGGGATGAAAGGATGGAAAAGCAGACAGAGATTCTGATCATCTTCGCCAGAACAATTTTAGGTTTCATGTCTCGTTCAAAATGCATTTGGAAAGAAGCTCTTGAATTTCCTCCTCTGGTCTGGGATTCACAGTGTCCACCTTTCATCGGCCAGCCTGCTGTGAGCGTGAGTTAGAAATCAGTTATTTATTACTGGTTAATCTACTGGTTGATTTTAAGGCATCATATTGATCGAAAAATGAATGTAGTGCTGACTGCAGTCATATGAACTGCATCATGAGTAGGGCTGTCCTGCACCAAAGAAATTTGTAGTTGACTAACACTCATGCAGTTTGTTGACTAATTGATTAATTGATTTAACTGACAGATCTGAGTTTCTCCAGAAAGAATCACACAAAAGCACCAAGACCAAAACGGCCAATTAGTCGACTAATCGTCTAAGAGGGAGGCAGCCCTGATCATGAGACAGTGCAAGCAAGTTAAGAAACAAATATTCAGCATTACATCTTTAGAAAAGTACTGACAGAAACAGAAAACATGTGCAAATGCAGAGACGGAGCTATGTTTCATTTATTCATTCGTTCGTTCATCGCTACGTTTACAGCACAACAAAACTCAGCTAAGAGAAGAAAACTGTTTGAGGAAACAAGAAAGACCAAACAAAAGTGAGCACACTTTCCACCGGTGACAGTAGGAGATTATTGTCGGTCTATGACGTGACAGTAACTAGTGAGAAATGTCCATCCCAGTTACAGAGTTCAAGCTGATGTCCATAAATGTCTCGTTTTGGTAGTCCAAAACATTTTTTTCCTGACATATTTGCAGAAAAATTACTCAAATAATTAATGGATTAGCTGATCATTTTTCTGTTGATCAGCTAATCAATTATTCAGCTAATTGTTGGAGCTCTAGAGAGAAGCCCAACCATGATGCTATACGCAGACTGTCCATAACATGTGGAGGTAGTCACCACGACATCACCCATTGGCTTGTGGACTGCCGTTTTGAAGCCTCGAGTTCAGCATTTTGGATGTCGCCATCTTGGTTTTGTGCAACCAGAAGTGATGCGAGAGGGTGGAGCCACAACCAGAAGCTGAATAAGCCAGTTTTAGGTGAGCAAAATGTTCCAGTTAACATTAATGAACTGAAAACACAGTGTGAAAGGGTTAAAGTTGAAAGACGAAAACATGGACAACTCCCAGACTGGACAACACCGTGGCCAATCACAAAGTAGTCCCGCCCTACAGCATCCCCTGCTTTATGGGCTGTTTGACTCTAAATGGACCATAACCTACTAAATGAACATCCTGCTGCATTGAGACCATGAACTGTTGACAGTGTTTACTGAGGTAATAAATCAGTGAGGGGTTGACTCGGTTTCTAAACACTCAACATTTACTTCACTCAGAAGTGCAGGTTGCCTGCTGGTTATACTGGAGAGTTTTTGTGTCGTAACGTTATCACTTTTTGTTTTGCAAGGAGACGTAACTCTATGAATACACATTTTTAATGTTGTGATCATGATATTAATCACATGTTGTGGTTTCGATGATTTAAGGGACAGAACTGGCTGCTGCACTGTTCGTTATACTATCCACCCTTTGACGATATTCACCCACAGTGAGTTAAATTTATTTGTAGTCTGAATGCAGCATGACATGCAAGCAATGTTTTAATGATTATAAACAGTGAAAATTGAAGCAACAGTGCACATTTACATGCAGCGTTGGCTGGCCCACAGATTTCTAGACCCTATTTGTAGCTTACATAGATTCTCACTATATTACCAACAGCTTTACCACTCTGTACTGATACCAACTCTGTGTGGGTATGTGTGTGAATGAATACCCTGCGGTCCTCAGCGATAAGGCTGAGATTGAGTTTTCCCCACAGAGCCAAAGTGTGTGTGTGTGTGTGTGTGTGTGTGTGTGTGTGTGTGTGTGTGTGTGTGTGTGTGTGTGTGTGGAAGACATCAGGAAACAGGTGATGTTAAGAGCTTGTATCGCTTCATCTACAGTGCTCGCCACGCCAGCGTGTATGTGTATATGTATATGTGCTCTCAAACTGGTGTTGTGTGAAAGAGAGCGAGCTGCTCCGCTTTGTTCGGCATTGTGCACATGAGAGGATGAATCCTCGGGGCTCTATTCACAGCTCAGACAGGAAGGTATTTTTCTGTGGAATAATAACATGTGTGTGTGTGTGTGTGTGTGTGTGTGTGTAGGTAGGTGTGTGTCCAGTTACATGTTCTGGTTTTATACATCTATGCAGCGAGGAATAAACGTGAGAGCAGACGGATGCCTGCTGCTCTTCTCCACATGGCCTGTGAAGGGACACGTATCAGTTTACCAGGAAAATGTGGCTGTTTCCTCATCACAGAAACAGAATCTTTAAAAACAGAAAAGAGAGACATGGTATGTGAGTGGTATCAACGCAGCGAGGAGGTGAACCAGTCTGCTATTCACTGACAGCGTGGCGCTTCCATCGCCGGACAAAACCCATCAGTTTTTGTTGGAGGGACGGGGGGGTGCAGACAAAAGGCTAGAGCGTCCCCAACTGTTTAGTTTCCATATCTAGCAGCCGGTGACGAGGCTTTCCGGCAGTTCTTATTTTCCACACACTGTGAGTGGCTTGCACACACACACACACACACACACACACTGTCACTGATTCTATAACTCTTATCACCTGGTCTGTGGCATATTCCCAAATTCCCATTTGACTGCGAGCCCCTGGCCCAGAGCACATCTCTGAAGAGAAGAGCAGCAGAAATGGCTTCAGCTTGGACCTTTTGATAGGAAATATCAGGACGGGTTTCACAGCTGAATTCACAATGAGGAACGCAGGAGGGAACGTTCTAGCTTGTTCTGGATTCACCAACCAACGGTGACCAAATACACTATTATTTGTCTGGATGCTGTCATGACCATTCATCATTAGTAATAATGAAGGTAGAGATATTCTGATACCATTTTCTCCTTCCCAATCCTGATACCTGAACTTAGTATTGATCCTATAGCAGCGTGACAAAAATATCCAGTTGTTATTATTATTTAACGAGGTACAGTTGTGCTTTTTTGCTCCATTAAGTGGCAAAATCCCACATTTTCGAAGACATCCTCCTCGCTTTTGTGCTATCTTTGTGGAAGTTGTCTCGTCGTAGGGATGCGGTTTCCAACATTTGCGGCCACTATTCGTCTTTTTTTTCCCTCCCCGTTACCATGGTGAAGTTGTTATGCTCTTTCGCGTGATGTGTGTTCAAATGTTTGTCAAACTGCTGATGTTGACATTGACAACACTAGAGCCATGCCTGGAAAAAGAAGCCATACATACTGTACGCATCGCGCTTTTACTTGTTGGATTTCCACAGTGAAATGTTCCCTGGTCTGCGTACCGTTACCGGTCCACTGTTGTTGTTTGATATCAATATGTGTCAAACTACCTGCGATCAGTTCTTCTTCTCCATGATACATCCTGGAAGACACACAGTAGAGGCTGCAGTTTGGAGCATCGAAGAAGAATCGATTTCCAGTTAAACAAGTTGATTTTTTTTTCTGGGTTAATAAATTCTGTTATTGGATCAGTGCAGAGACCGGCACACTCACCGATACCCAGTTTAGGGCAGTATTGGGTGCATTTCCGATGCTGGTATTGATTTCTGAATAACTCTCAGTGAAAGTCTTAATTAGTCTTACATCCTGCACTTAACTGAACCTTAAATACAAAAAATAAAACCAATAAGGTGCACTTTAATTTGAATAATGGAGTAATATGGGCCTGCTTCTGTCCCTCTCCAGGAGTCTCCATCAGGGCGGAGGAAGGCCTTGGCCACCAGCAGTATAAACATGAAGCAGTACGCCAGTCCTATGCCCACGCAGACGGACGTCAAACTCAAGTTCAAGCCCCTGTCGAAGAAGGTGGTGTCGGCCACACTGCAGTTCTCCCTCTCCTGCATCTTCCTCCGAGAGGGAAAGGCCACGTAAGTCTGGTCTGCTCACGTAACCTTCATAGAGTTTGTTTGGATTTTAACAATTCAAATTCTGATACCTGTACTGCTTATTAATTATGGTTCTTAACGAGTCCTGGTTCAGAGTCTCATCATCTGAAAAGGAAAACTAAATATGTTGCATGTTGAAGCTCACATACCATTTTTGTTTGGTTTTGCTTTTTGTTTTGTTTACAACAATGACCTGCTAGCTGTGCATTATCCTGCTTATTACACAGCTACTGACTTCAGAAATGAATTATTTGACACAAAAATCACAGAAATAAGACTGTAGAACGCCACGATTGACTTATCAGAATCGAGTATTCAATAAAGCCATGTGATAAAAACTATATATTAAAGAGGGAATGATGACGTGTTCAACTGCCAAACAAAAAACAGTAATAATATAATATTGAATTGGTACTGAGAATCGTGAACTTTCGGTGGTATTGGTATTGACTACTAAATTTCTGGTACCGTGACCTCTCACACATAGCTGATGGTAGCGTTCACAAGCCTGATAATCATCCAAAAACGAGGTTGCACATAAATGAGATGTATTTCTCTGCAGTGGCAGTAAACAGAATACATGGGTCCACTGAGAACTGATATGACCATATCAATATATTTAGTCCTGACAAACGTTTGCGTTAACCGTGATTAACAGCATGGTTACGGCTATATACTGACACTCCCACAGACACACCAGAGATCATGTTATTGCACAGACGCCAGGTCAGCGTTCCTGCAGGGAACAATAATAAGCTAAATTTAAGGCCCAAAAATGTCTTAAAATCTCAAGAAATGTTTATAATCCATTAATGTTGCTTTCATTCCAAAAGAAACGCATTTTCTAGCTTTTTTGTTTTTTGAGCATGTCGTAATAAAACTATAAAGTGGATTTATCAGCGCACACCCATGTCAATGCAGCCAATGGGAGCGGTGTGATTATTAGGAAGGGCGCCTGCTGCTGATCCCAACATGGTCGTTGTGGCCAACGGTGGTACTGAAACTTCTGTGTCCGTCACGTGAGAGCATTGGGCCCAAAAAGATGTTTTCCCATAGACTTACATTGAGAAAGAGATGTCTGTAAGTCATAATGACTCTGCTGTGCGAACACTCAAATAGTCCTTATTTAAATCATTATGTCCTAAAAGTTGTAAAATGCGCTAATAGCTGAGTCCAGAGTTATTACTTTCCTCTGTTTATGTCTATGGAGACCCGGACTGTGACGTTGGGACCCTGTGACCGACTCACGTGACCGAGCAGACACAGGCACTAGAGCCCAGTAAGACCCGGAAGACCCAGAAGATTCCAGTACTTTTCCAGACCTGGAAGTCTACTCATTGACTTCATGCGCCACCGAGCAACTTACATAGGAATGAATGTGGCCCCGCCTCCAATGCTGGACCAGTTCTCTATACATCCACGGTGGAGAAACCCTCGTGGAAAGTGAAAAGCTTCACCGATGTTGCTTTTGTCAACTTGAGGTCAGAGCGCTAAAACTAGGTAAAAAAAAAAAAAGGTTAAAGTCTAGTTCAGTTAGCTGTGGTTAGAGAACAGTGAAGTTAGTGCATGGTTGGCTGGTTTTCATGTCAGTTCTAAGTGACGTTTTAAAACGGCTAATATTGAGCATACAAGTTTTGATTGCACGTCTTTTAGAAATAAAGCAGACGTGATGTCCTCCGCTCTATAAGGAATCCCATCAGGCTAATCTCTCTGGCTGTTTGTATTACTCCACTGAATATGAATACCCTTATAATAAAAATGTTTAAGAAAATACACACATAATGTATGTACACACATTTCACACGTCGGCCTTTATTCTTTGATTACACAAAGTTTAATTTACATCCTCACTCTCACTGTGTTTGCAGCGTCTCATTCATTCTCACATCTTTGGTATCACCAACTTTCATTTGAGGATTCGCTCTCAAACGCCGTGTTTGTTATTCATTCTAATTTGATAGCAGCAACTTTCATTTAAAGACACACACACACACACACACACACACACACACGCAGAGCGACAGAAGAGCAACAAGGCCTTTGTTGTGGCGTGGCGGCGGGTCGATGGCGCGTAACCCTTGTTAACCCTTCAGGGAATGATGTCGACCACACACAAACAAACTCAATCACACCAGTTCAAATGAGCCTCTGGGCCTGGGAAACACCAAACACAAAGAACAGAGAGGAGAAGACATTGATTATGATGGAGTGGTGGTTTTGAGGGACTGGGGGGGGGGGTACATGAGACTACATAGAATACAAGGAATGCTGAATAAAGTGATGGCGGATGAAAATAAAAGAGAATGGATGGATGGGAAAGAGTGAGAACGGAGAGGTCGAGAGACAAGTAGAGGTGGAGACAGAGAGATGGAGAGCTATTCCTTCGTCCTTTAGTGATCTAGCTGTTGGAAGCTGTGGGTTGAATTGTTGGTGTTTGTCAAGCAGGTACATTAGAAATACACCACTGATGTTTTTTCATTTATTCATTCATTCATTAATGCTCTCTAATTTCTTTCTTTAGTATCCCAGATAGAAGTCAGTCTATTTAGGGTGTTTGCTTAGCAATATTTCATCAATACACAGACGTCAGCTATTGATCTTTTATTACATCAGCTGTTAAGCTCTTAACAATCAGCTGGCCCACCGGTGGGCGTTGCCTCTCGTCTGTTTGTCTGAGGTTGTAGTAGGCTTCAGTGTTAAAGCTCGTATGAAGGTACTGATATACGAAACTAGAAAACCTAAAGCATCTATTAGCACTATACATGTTCAGCTTGTTGGGAAAATGCTAAATAATAAGTTATACTAAATTTAAACCTCAAGATAAAACTGTGAGGTGAACAGAGTGATATTAGATAAAAAGGATGCTGACAAACAGCATCATTTAAAGTTGAAAAATAAGTTGGTAATGAGGTAATAAGTTGCAAGATATCGCAATATTTCTCATTTAGGGCTGTTAAAGGTAAAGCGATAATAATTCATTCATGCAAAATTGTTTTAACGCCACTAATTTCATTAACACAATGACTGGTGAAAGGTATCCACTGGTATCAACCATGTCATTCTAGCTTGGAAATAAATAACACTCCAAACATTTATTACATTTTTGGCAAGAAAAAAACCCATCTTCAAAGGGGTCCCTTGACCTCTGACCTCCAGATGTGTGGATGTAAATGGGTTCTCTGGGTCCCCACCAGTCTCCCCTTTATAGACATGCCCACTTTCTGATAGTCCCAGTCAGTCTGGATCAAGTCCTAGTCAAGTCAGCACTCTGACACACTGACAGCTGTTGTTGGCTGTTGGGCTGCAGTTTGCCATGTTCTAATTGGAGCAGATTGTTGATGCTAAAGTCAGAACCTGGGAGGGTTTCTGGACAATATCTGCCATTGATTAGTGCTGTTCAATGATTGACAATAATAAATATAGACGTACATTTACATAAAGCAGCATATTTGTCCACTAACATGTTGATAAGAGGATTAGATACTTACATTTTGAACAGATGTGCAGTTAATTTGCGTTAATCATGGACGCAAATAATCTTAATTAAATACTTTAATTGATTGACAGCCCTAATCTTATTGCAATACTCAACATATTGCACAATGTTTAAAATTGCAGTAAGACTGTATCCTGGCTTAAATATCATGATAATACATTGCGGGTCATCTGGTGATTTCGTCTGGTGACGTCATCACCATGAAAATGTACAGCTGGTCTTGTGTTTTTGATCATTATATGTGTATTATACAGCATGTGTCTGTTTTAAGTGCTACTTCTGCCTATGAACACGAGCTTCTGTCTGTGCTGTTTTTTTCCACGGTCCAGCGATGAGGACATGCAAAGCCTGGCCAGCCTGATGAGCATGAAGCAGGCTGACATCGGCAACCTGGACGACTTTGAGGAAGAGAACGAGGAGGACGAGGAGAACAGGGTTAACCAGGAGGAGAAGGCGGCCAAGATCACAGGTGAAAAATGACGCAGAGCTCTTTTATACACAGCTGGAATCATCCCTTAGACGCTAGCACAGTAACATGTTTGCTACTGGTCAGCTTCCACGCTTTTCAGTGATCACGTCACCTCTGCTGTCAGTTAGCTCTGTTAATGGTCAGTGGGTCTGCTATACCAGCAGCCAGCAAATCAACTTGACATGTAAAATGCTCAAAATGTCAATGTTGTCTTCCTAAACTGACAACTTGATCTCCAACATGACCAGGACCAAGGCTTCAGTGGGGCATAAACTTTGCTTCTTTCTTGATTTCTTTTGTTTCTCTGAGTTTCTGCTTCTGTAAGTGTGCATGCTTGCATACATAAAGTTATAAATTCACGTGTTTCATTTACAGTCTGCTTCAGGTTATCTTCTATTGCTTAAGCTTTATTTTCCCCTTCCCCCATTACTGTGCTCCTTGCTTTCTTCCTGTGTTGGTAGACTAGTCGACTGACGGCGGCTTCCATACGTCCATGTTGAGGATTCATTCTCTGGTCTTATGTATGGGCCCTGGTGCCTCCTGCTTTGCTTAATCCAACTTTTCTTCATGTTAAGCTTCATGCTTTCTCTCCTTTCTTTTCCCTTCCCTGCTCTTTGTCTCATTTATATGTATATGCATTGAGCGCCTACAGCGATGCTTCACTAGCGTGCTTCCCTGAATCAAAGGCCTGGCCAAGCTGCCAAAACTCCCCATTATCGTATTCCTTCCCTGGATGCTCCCTTCCCAACAAGCCGGCAACACTAACACCATCTAACCAACGCGTACCCTGCAAAACACATGTTCTCTTTTTATGTTTTATGTACAGTATGTAAATAATGAAAAGAGAATATTTTACACCTAAAAAGGATGTATTCTGCATCTCCATGAATATATAAATTGTGGGTGTATTGTTTGTGAATTTGAGTGTGTATGAGTGTTAGATGTTACTGAAAAACATGCAATGTAAAATTAAAGACCACATTTTCATTTCAGACTTTATCTGTTAGTGTGTACGCACTGTCGACAGCAGGTCAGCTGCTCTGGCTAACCAATCATACAGCAGCGATGTCATGGTCAGGACATTTTACCACCGGTTAATACACTTGACACCAGTGTTATTAATTACACCAGACATTTTACAAGAAAAGATGGCGCTCAGTGTATGCAGAGCGCTTAATTTGATCTTTAAAGTGGTGGCTGTGTATCAGGTCTCTCTGGTCGAGCTTTCGCTGCGAAGCCGCAGGTTTCCACCTGAGCAGACACTTTCGTTTTCACTTTATATTTCCATCTATTGTACGACTATGTATTGATAATACACTTAGTACCTAATTTTACAAATAAGATGTAGTTTTAATGTGACGAACACGTATGCTGACACGTGAAAATGAACTACATAGGTCTTATTCTGCTTTAAAAAAGCACGGTGGGGGCGGCGGGCATGTTATGTAGTACAGTGTATGCCCGAACATCATGTAACACCGACGACTGTGGTAAGCCTGTTCTGCTGCTACTGTACTGAGCCGACACTCGATAACACAAATATTTAACAAATTAAAGTTGATGTATTTGATGAACTTGGGCACTGATATGCTTTAAAAAATAATAATAATAATAAAGAAGCAAAATAATGGTTGGGGCGGTGGGCAGGTACTGCGATCGGTGTGTAATTGGTGTGTAATCGGTGTGTGCCTGAACACCGTCTAACAGTCTAGCAGTTTGAAATACAGCACTTCCATACGTGTCCCTGTACACAAGTACAAGTGTTGTGTATGTATCTGGAGATACTGTCTGTCAAAGCTACTTAGCTAGTTAGTTTAACAACAGCAATAACACTGCGAACAGAAACCACTCTTTCAACTCTGTAAATGTGTGTGTTATTGTGTGTTTGAGTGTGTGTGGATGTTCTTGATGGGATGTGTTATTTTGCCTTGTTCACTGCTATTCTTCCTTCCTCCCTTCCTGTATGGCCTTGTCCTTTACAGAGATAGTAAACCAGTTGAATGCCCTCAGCTGCTTACATGGGGATGATGATGATGATGATGATGATGGTGTCCTTAAGCGAGCACGCAAAGCAACCGCTAAGCCTGCCGCTTCCTCCCAAGGTCTTTTTTCACCTTTCTTTCACCTCTCCCATCCCGTGTTCCCAAGTCTTTCATCGTTGTGTCCTCTACACCACCATCCATCGCCACCATTTCTGTCCATATCTTTATTTCTCTTAATCCTTCCTTTTCCAGCTTTCCTCTCGTTTTGTTTCTCTCTCTCTTTGACTCATACACCCCGCCCCACCCCCGATCTTCCTTGACATTGGTATTGTGATCGTGATGTGGTTACGTGGTCGTACGGTTATCATGGTCCACGTGGTGATGTGCTGTACAAGGTGTTGTGAACACTTCAGCTGGTGTTTGGTTCCTGTTGTTGTTTTTTGACAGTGTTGCCTTCCCCCCTCTTTTTACTGCAATTGGTAGTGAACCAGACCAGGTAAATGGTTTCTGAACTGTTTACACCAACTTACACCAAAAACAGCATCTTTTTAAGACGAGTAAATTTGTTTTGCTTTATTTTCAAATTGGACAAAGTGTATTTGTTTGGCGTGAAGTGTGTATTGGATCTGTGGTATTGTCTCAGGGCCTCGAGCTGGTGAGACCTTTCACAGTGGCAAAGTAGTCCAGTGCTAAGGTAGATGCAGCCAGGTTGGGCTAGTTCAACACAAAGACTACATGATTTCACTGGTTCGGTCCTCCTCAGTAATTCAGGGTTAATGAACAAACCCGCAGCTTGGTTTAGTACCTTCTAGAGATGCATCGATTGCAATTTTCTTGGCCGATTTCCAATTTTCTAGCCACGTTTCCACCAAGCAGTCCAAGCAGAACCACTCTAAATATCGAGGTTCCAAGCGAGCTGAGTTGATACTAGAAGGTGAAGTTAAGGCACTGCAGACCACCGTTTGGTCAGAGAGAAATGTCGCTAGTGTGACACCAGATTTCCTGCACAAACCTGCCGTTTTTATAGCCAAGCGACACAGGTTTAAAAAAAAAAAAAGTCAGCTCGTAAAACTACAGCATTCACTTGTTCTCGTTATACATCGATGTGTACTCAACGGCATACGGCTACTGCTACTGAGCTGATTCATCAAGAGTCCCGTTAAAGAAGATGTGGTGTCAGTTTTGTGTGTAATCGCTGTGGTGATCATCCCGCCTCCACCGAAGGGGTCTGCAGTGGAAACACAGCATGGAGGAAAGGACCTGATACCAAACGCAAGTCGAGTCGAGCAAAGCCGTACCATATCCGGTCTGACCTGCCCATTTTGATTTCCTCTCATCTGAGAACGAGGATTGACAGCAAACACAAACACTTATGTAACTTTTCTTCCACGGAAAATTGAAATCAGATTGTGTGTTCATGATGAAACTGTTAAAGTTGTTCCTCCACAGCTTATTTTGGACTTGCAGGTGTCACATATTGTGAGCTTTGTCTTCTTCACTCACACTGACGTCAGCACAGATGACATGGTGTGTGTGGCTGTGGCATTACTGTCTGTGCTGCTGTCTGTGTGTAACATTAAAACATCATGCGGCACTTGTGTAAATTTGACCGATCAGCCGATCGGCGAACAGGCGACGACCGTCTCGTCTTGTCCTGTGACACAAAAACACAATTAAGCTTATTCAGGTTTCTTAAGTTCTCACATTACTCTACTTGCACCCCCCAGTTCTTCTGCTGGGGGGTGCAACAGTCACAAACCATTGTACACACAGATGTAAATACACACCCATGCACATGTGCACTTTCCATGGCCTAAAATGGGTCATGAATGTTGTCAGTGAGGAGCAAGGGGAAGTGCTGCGCCTCTTATCAGCTGCCACCACTTCACACAGACACCCTGCATATAGACCAAGAGACACACTCACCTATACGCAGCACTTCTTCAGACTCTCTCATCGCGCTCAGCAGCACTTCCTGGCATCTCCCTCACACACATTTACACTCTTTTCAAGCTGACCCACACCCTGGCAGCATGCGATTCAGCTAGTGACGATGATGAAGAGAAAGTGGTCAATTCTCCGCCTCTCCAGCTGGGATCGCCGTAGCAACACTGCCTTCACCGTCTCCCCCAGCAACCCTCTATACCACGCAAATTTTCCCAGGATGCTGCTGCTGTACATGCATTGAGCAGCACAGAGAAGTTTAGGCAGTGCGAGGGATTACTTACACAAGACTGAATGGTTCACTCCAAAGTGCAGATATTGGTGAATGTTTGTATTCATTTCATTTTGGGGAATGTGTTGTTCTGTAGCTGTTATCTTTGACTCTGTTGTTCCTTATATGACTTTATGTTTGACTCTGGCAACAGAACTCATCAACAAGCTGAACTTCCTGGAAGACGAGAATCAGGAAGCGTCTCCTGCCATGGGCACGAATCCCTTCGACGAGCCTGATGACGACCTTCATCCGAACCACCTGAACCCGTTTGGTGATCCTGACGAGGAAGGTATTTTCAGTCTGATTTCATTGTGGAGGATTTTAAGCTTATTATGACGTAACGTTAGCACAATACACATGCTTATTTTGGGGAGTGTCTGTAGAATGACAGGTGATGCAGGTAGACGGTTTTGGATGTTCACATACCTTCAATGTGTGTAGTCATCTATAGCGCGAAGGCTTCAGTGCTCTCAGTCAGACAGCTAAACCAATATTTTTGTCTGACCACCTGAGTAGCCAGGTGTATTAGTATGGATTGTTTGTTTTTGAGTGGCATGCTGCTCACACACACACACACACACACACACACACACACACACACGATGCTTGTTTGCTTGTTTAATCTGACCCGTGTTGGCTCTATAAGTCGAGGATTTTTGTTTTCTTGTGCACTTTGTTTCTATTGTGTGGCATCCTAATCTTATTAAACCAGTTTTGAACCTTAACATAGGTTTCATTAGTTTTGAGGGATGGTTCAGCTGCTATTTTTTATGCATGCATGCCATTTCCTGTTACGGAAGAAAAGGCGGGACTTTAAGCGAGGCATTTCAGACAGTTCTTTACAGACTCAGACCTTTACATATAACACACTAACGGAAAGGGAAAAGCACTACAGCATAAGAAAGAAAGAAGAAAGATATTCCTTTATTAGTCCCACAGTGGGGAAATTCAGTTTTACACTCTGTTGTTCACACAGTACATATATGTCAATGGAGAGATGTCAGAGTGAGGGGGCTGCTCCTGACAAGCGCCCAGAGCAGTTGGGGGTTCGGTGCCTTGCTCAGGGGCACCTCGGCAGTGCCCAAGAGGTAAACTGGCATCTCTCCAGCAACCAGTTGGTCTTGGTCCATGGGGGTCTTGAACCGGCGTCCTAACCCAAGTCCTTACGGACTGAGCTACTGCCGCCCCCAATAAGAGCTCCCCGTTGAATTAAGCAAAGTTGTTCTCAGTTTTTTGGCCAGATGACAACTATAATTATAAATCTCAGGCTCCAACAAATAGTGAACTAATATAAACCAAAGAGAAATGACGTAGACATGTGATACTACAGACGGCGGCTCTGTTGCCCACTTCTCTGACCCAGTGGAGTGACCAAAGCTCTTGTCCTATAACGAAGATATTGAGGCGCTGTGACTCAGCTTCAGCATGCTTCCTGTATAGTTTGTGTTGTCAGTGCTCTCTCCTCTGTGCCAACCAGAGCCCCCTGCCCAGCCGGCGTTAAGGCGGCAGCTTGATGATGACTCCTTCTACGACCACAAATCCTCCAATCCGTTCGATGAGCCAGATGAACCTGAGACAGAAACATCCCACCCAGGAAACCCCTTCGATGAGCCTGACCAGGACCAGGACACGGACCTCCAGCCGGACCCAGAACCCCCCAAGCCCAGGCAGAGAAAAGGAGTACGGCCTGTTGACATGAGCAAGTACCTGTATGCCGACACCTCCCACAACGAGGAGGAGGAGCTGGACGAGTAAGAGTTTATTTCTTCATCTTCTGATATTCTCAATCCGCAGACAAAGGAAATAGTGAAATCTGTGATCCCTGACGAGGGAAATATCATGACGGGTAACAGTTTTGTGGTTTTTTTCCATTTTTATTTACTTTAATCACTTGCATTGGCTTCATAAAAGGAGCAACAGCACAAACGGTTTTTGTAAATTACTTAGTTTATACTGATTTTAGTGCTACATAAATATGTTTTATTAGGCTATTATTAGGCATAGTGTTTCTTTTTAAATGTGAAAGATATGACGCTTTGGTCGTGTCTGGTTGCTATGATACAGAAGTAAAAATGTCGACACAAGCTGGAGTACTTGCTGTGGATGAAGGGAAGATAGAAGCATGTAGGGAGAGAGGGCGACCCGTCGGCCTATCGCTGTATTCATTTCTCCTCCATTGTTGCTGCTCAGCACTTGTAGCCTACATATAGGACGGGACGGTCGGTCTTTGTGGTATTTCTACTACCCCTCCTCCATTGTGATTGGATGGCTGGGTAAAAAGAAAAAGTGACCGTGAAGAGCGCAGCGCCTCGTTATGCTGCTGGTGCTTCTAGCGTAGTGTGAATACACTGCAAACATTTAATAGAAGAGAAACAGGAACGTAGCGGCTGTGGGGGTTGCTTCCCATCCCCTGCCGTTGGCTTACCAATAGTGCGGTATTACAGTATCGCGGTTGTTGCGACAGCTCTGACCCGAAGCCCCTCTCTGTATGGATACAGTACATTTATCTGTTTGTGTATGTCACAGTAGGGAAGCCGATGTTCTGTCGTTTTCTGGAGGGATTTGGATAAACACACTTTCCTCAACTGTTGAGCAGAGCCTGCTGACATGGTTCCTGTGTCTGAGTAGCCCAAACTAGAATCAGTCTGGAAGGATCCTGGCTGCTGGCAGGCCATGCTGTGCTAGACCCCTCCTTATGAAGGAGTACTTGTAGCCCCCCCATCAGGGCAGAGTGACGAGGCAGCTCTTTCAACAGGAACAAGGGCTCTGTTGTTTCACTGCATTCTTTAACCATGTCTCCCTCCTTTTCCCTCCTCTGTCATTCCTTCCCTCCCTCCCACCCACTTCATACTTTCCCTTCCACTCCATCCTCCTCAACTTCCTCCTCAGACTCTGCTCATTTTTATTTCACCTCCCTCCTCTTTCATCTACAATATGCGTCTCCTTTCCAAATAACAGGATCAATCAGTCGGTGACAGCAGAACCGGTAGTGACACGCTTCTTTGATAAATAATAATTGCGTCTCACTTGGCAGAGGTGTGGCTGTACAGTGAAAGAAGTCATGCTGTCAGAGAGGGGACATCTGTTACCACCTCAGCAGGTTTTTATGATCACATTAGAGCCGTCGCAGTGAGGGAATTTCCCCTGCGGTGATGAGGATCGGTCCAACACCGTCATATGTGGTGTTATTGCCTTAATTTATCAAGATTTTAGTGCAATTAATTTCTCCTCCATTGTTGTTTTTCAATATTTGTACTGTACATGTGACAGTTGGTCTTTGTGGTATATGTCCCGCCCCTCCTCCATTGCGATTGGACAGCTGGGTAAAAAATACTGTTGGCGAGCTCCAGTATTTTACCCAAAGTTGAATATTTTTCTATTCTCAGCAACCAGAAGAAAAACAGCAAACATGCAGCACTCAGTGCTGAATAGATGCTCAGCTCGTCAGGCTGCTGCCGTTTGCCGTAGCGACTGTGATGGTTGCTTGCAATCCCCTGTGGTTGGCTTGTCAGTAGTGTTGTATTGCAGCAGTGCAGTTATTGGGACAGCCCTAGATAACATTCATCAGTGACCTGGAGCTGGAGTTAACCTCATTCTGTGCGGATCCCTCTGCAGATGAGCCGCTGTGTCTAAATTGTAGACTTTTTTTGGCTGTTGAGCGAAGCCGTCACACAGATAGCTGTATGTTGTAGTCCTCTGGGCTGCCTAAAGACAGACAGGTTACTGAGTGGCATGTTGCTTTTGCTCCATCTCTTACACCAGCAGCAGCTCTCTGCATAATGGAGAGTTCAAGAGGGCAGCGCAGTGTTTTGACTGGAGCCCTTTCACATGTCTGTTTGCCAGCGCTGGTCTGTTAGAGCTGCTCTATAGGCCGGCCTGCTTTTCTTTTCTTCCCTCTGCGTATCGCTCTGCAGTCAGATAGACACTGAGGAGCTCTAACCTCCTCTTTCAGGCAGATACCTAGTCAATCAGCTTTTACTCCCCCACCCCCACCCCCCTCTCCATCCATGTTTGTTTAGGATGGCTTGTTGCATGTTGAGTGAACGTCTCAAGGCCATGCCCCCGCTTTCAGTGCCACAAGCATGCCTTTATATTGATAACACTCTGGTATGTGTGTGTGTGTGTGTGTGTGTGTGTGTGTGTGTGTGTGTGTGTGTGTGTGTGTGTGTGTGTGTGTGTGTGTGTGCTGTCAGTACCTTGGCCAATGAGGATATGAGGTCACACAGATCTGACCTCAGTGCACCTGCATCTTCTATCACCTTACCACCCGTCTGTGTCGTTTATTGTATCGCACCAAACTCTCATTTCCATGTTGCAGTTTCCTCATGTTTAACGAAACGAAGGGCTCAAATAGTGCTGATGATCCAGGAGATGTTTTAATTAGAGCCGTCAACCTGTTGAAATTTTTAATCGCGATTAATCACAAATGTGAGGGAGGGAAGAAGGGAGGACGAGGAAAGACAGAGAGGTTTGAATTTAATCTTTTGACATATTCCACCTTCACAATTTGAAATACGCCGATGGAAAAATTTCATAAATTATTGCTTTTTTTCTTGAGGACAATAAATGCTACGGCTGTCAACTGATTTAAGATATCTCCTCACCAAAAATCCTTTGCAACAAGCTGGTCTGACCTGGTTGCTACCAATGGATTCCTTAGATCATAGGTGTCAAACTCAGGGTGTAATTATATTTGGCCCGTGATATGACATCAGATGTTTATTAGATCCAATAACCAATAATAAGATGTCTTAAAATCTCATGAACGGTCTTAAATCCAATTTTGGCAAGTTTTAAAAATCCATTAATATTACTTTCATTTCAACAGATATGCTTTATCTTGCTTTTAAACCGTAACAAAACTGTATGCAGACAGCGTTTGGAGGTCCGCCTCCACTAAACTCTGAAGTGACTTTACTCTCCAGCATCAGTCATATAGCAACAACGATCATGTTGATTCCAGTTTTCTTTCATAGCCTCAGTACTTTCTAGCCAGTATGGATGTGAAGTCTTAAATAGCATTCATAGTGATCCTAACTGGAAGTGAAATGGGTCTTAAATTTCATTGGTAATAGTCTCTAAAGGTCATAATAAGTCTTAAATTTGACCTGTTGAAACCTGCAGATATCTTTTAAAAGCCTCTTGGACCAGCTGGAAAATACGTCGTCACAAAGCTGAATACACGTGATGATCTTATAGACCATGATGCCTTGCTGTAGATTAAACTAGCCAACAGTATATAAAGGAGTAAAAACATCTACAGCAGTAAAATGCAACATACACTTTAATACAGCAGTAATATTAATCTAGAAACATTGATATTGATAGTAAAACACTGAAGCGGAACATTTCACTGCACTATCAATACTTTTACGAGATGCTTTCAACTTCAGTGAGGTTTTGAATGCAGGACTTTTACTTGTCGTGTAGCATTTTCACAGTGTGGTATTAGTACTTTAACTGCAGTAAAGGATCTGAATACTTCCATGTAAAAGAATGCCTTGTATGTTGTATTTATTGCACAGTTTTCTTATGTATTTTGTTTGTACAAATCTGCATATGTAAACAAACACTGTTGGTCTTTGAGGCCAAAGGTCATATACATCTTAATAATTTCATCATATACATCTTAATTAATTTCACAGTCCTGTGTCTGTCTATACACATCATTATAAGTTCAGTTTAAGAGAAATACTGCAGTCTGTGTACGGTCCGTGCACTAGCAAGACACCTTTTTGTCCTATCTTACTCTCATCTGCTTTCCCTCCATCCTCAGATCCAATCCGTTCTACGAGCCAAGGACATCAAGCCCTGTGCAGCCCCCCGCTGGCGGACCCTCCCTGGATGTGGGCAGCGGCCAGAAGAGGAGGGCTCCCCCGCCCCCAGGTTCCAGCCCTGGTCCCGGCCCCAGTCAGCCAGCTCCCAAGCCCAGTGCTGGCCCAGACGGGGACAGAGCCCAGCCGGTGGGGCCCAGTCCAGTCGCAGCAGTGATGGGGAGAGAGCTGGCCTCCTCTTCCCCCAAGGTAAACAGGCTTCACTTGAACCACAACTGCTACACAGAAGTGTGACAACAAATGTGATAAATGCTTAAATTAAATAGCATCTAGCAGTCTCAGCTGTGTGTTGCAGCAGGTTGTTCTCATACACAGTTCATAGCTAAACCTGTGAAAATAAATGCACTGTAAGTCGTATATAGCCCACAAAGTCAACCTGTATATAATTCTCATTTAGCAGGAAGTATAAAGAGTGCCAAACTCAGTGTAGGGAGGAGGTCGGGGTTAGGGATGCTAATTTTGACCAAAAATGTTAACCAATAACTGGCCCTCGTTAACCAATTATTAATAATTAACCGGCAAGATTAGTGCCTCGCCATGATGCTGCCTTCACTGTCTCTAGTTCACCGTTGGCAGAGCTGCTGTAGCAGCCACGGTGCTGCGTTCCCTGTCTCCAGTTCACCGTCAGGAGAGTTACTGTAGCAGCCACGGTGCTGCGTTCACTGTCTCCAGTTCACCGTCTGGAGAGTTACTGTTGCAGCCACGGTGCTGCGTTCCCTGTCTCCAGTTCACCGTCAGGAGAGTTACTGTAGCAGCTACGGTGCTGCGTTCACTGTCTCTAGTACACCGTCAGCAGAGTTACTGTAGCAGCCACAGTGCTGCGTTCCCTGTCTCTAGTTCACCGTCAGGAGAGTTACTGTAGCAGCTATGGTGCTGCGTTCACTGTCTCTAGTACACCGTCTGGAGAGTTACTCTAGCAGCCACAGTGCTGCGTTCCCTGTCTCTAGTTCACCCTCAGCAGAGTTACTGTAGCAGCCACAGTGTTGCGTTCCCTGTCTCTAGTTCACCGTTGGCAGAGCTGTGTGTTTGCGCAGCACAACGATTCGCTGTCGCCTGGCGGTTGTCTGACAAGCCGTGTGTGTGTTTTTGCTACGTTAGCAGCTGTAGCACTGCTGGAGGCTTCGAGCTCCCCACAGTCACACACAGTCAGTCGGCGTGACAGAGCGTGTGCGTCATTCATCAATTTTTGAATAATCATCAAATAATTCCCAGTTATTTTCCAATAGTATTTTTGCTTGGAATGCACATCCCCAGTGGCTACACCACAACTCCAGAAATACAGCCCGTTGCCCCCAGAGGCTTCTCTGTTGTCAGACTGATGGCCGATGGACTCAGAGATCGGCCTTCAGTGATGTTTGTCACATATTCAATTAGTTCGTCAAAGCAATAAATGTAAAATTTATTTAGATAGTAGCAGATATATTTTAACATAACCTGAACCCGAAAATCCCAGAATTCCACAACTCTACTTCCTGTTCTTCATTCTGACTCCGTCTTTGTAGCATTGTGTTATTATAAGTGAGTGACTTGAAGCATTGTGTGTGTGTGTCTGTGTCTGTGTGTGTGTGTGTGTGTGTGTGTGTGTGTGTGTGTGTGTGTGTCCACGTCCAGTGGTCCTTACATTAGCTTTTTTTCCGCCTGCACAATCCCATCTTCTGCCCCATTCTTTATGCTCATGAAACTCCTCGGCTCCTCATTTGAATATAGGTATTTGTTTATTGGGGTGTTTTCGTATGTTTATTTATTTATTTAAATTAGGTAAATCATGGCTGGGTCTAATTAAATGGCTGATGGTCACACACACTCACGGCAGGAGTCAGACCACTGGTGGGGAATGATTGGCTGGGGGTTAAAAATGAGTGTGTGTGTGTGTGTGTGTGTGTGTGTGTGTGTGTGTGTGTGTGTGTGTGTGGTGCGTGGGGGGGGGGGGGGGGGGGTGTGTGTGTGTGTGTGTGTGAGGAGCTCAATGAGCCTATGTGGGGCTTAAACACAGGGGGCTTAACTACAGCAGAGCGATCACAAGGGGGTGTTGACCCCCTGCACGCACACACACACACACACACACACACACACACACACACACACACACACACACCTATACAGTTACTTCTGCACACACAGGTCCCTCCTCCCCATGCAGCTGGCTAGCTGAGTGTTTTAGTGTAGCTGGGCGGTGATGCTGGCCGTCCATGTAATTATGGCACAGTGCCTTTATCACCCAGCTGCAGTTGCCTGTGACCGTGGGTGAGGGGGCCTAAACCACTTTAATTACCCAAAGCCAGTGGCCTGTGGTGGGCCACACTTCGCCGAGAGATGCCCCTGCCTCTGGAGCTTGGAGTGGAGGGAGGGAGGGAAGGAGGGATGCACAGAATGAATTGTGGGTGAGGATTGAAGAGGAGGGGGTGCAGCGAAGGAGAATAGGTGGGAGATAGTGAAGGGGAAGAGGGAAGGAGAACAGTGGGAGGAAGAGGAGGAAGATGGCCAGGGAATAGTGGAAGGAGAGATATGATGTTCACAGTAAACAAGGATAGGCCTACAGGGTCTGTTGACATATACAGTGAGTGTGAATAGGTTTCTCTTTCTTATTCACACCAACCACTATGACACACACACACACACACACACACACACACACACACACACACACACACACACACACACACACACACACACACACAAGGCCTCAGCCATGTGTAGGCTGTGAGATGACCTTTGAATGTATGAAGTCAGAGAGGATTAAGAGGAGACATTCCCACTATGAGAGGCCAAGACGAAACCAACACATCATTGCGCTACGAACGTGTGCAGAGTATAGATGTGTGTGCTGCTGGCATACATGCATGTGTCTGTTGTTATAGCACGCCTAAGGCTCAGTTCAGTGAGTTATAACCTTCCCCCAAAACACAGCTAACCTCCCGCTTATTAGAGGTGGTTTCAAGGTGTGTATTCTCCATTTATATTTATTTCTACCAACTATTCATGTGGACAGTTGGTATGTCGGGCCGAGATAAACACACACAGCAGACAACTAGGTCTAATCTCCGAATGTGAATAGAAATTGATATATTGAAAGCCCCCATACTCAGTTATACATTTACAACCTGCCCTGAAGGAAATGAAATGTCTCATACATGTTTCGTTAAACGAAATCTTGTCTCTGCTAACCAAGAGGAGATTAGCATGTCTTGAATCCCATTTACATTTTGCACATTTATTCAGCACAAAGGTACGCTGTAACTGCTTGATCACCATAGTTGGCCCCTACAAATAGAGTCAGGGCCTCCGAGCTTGAATCACATTCCTGTGATCATGGACTGATATTTAAAAGATAGGAATACAAAGAAAACTATCTAAAGCAGGAAAGATGCGGTTTTCTCTCAAGATGAGAGCAAGGTACAGCAGTAGAGAAGGGAGTATGGATCATAAAGATATACTGATGTGAGCCGCTATAATACCTATGAATCATATAGTTTCATATTTTGTCTTAGCTAAACTCTCTTGTCCTTGTCACGTATGAATTCACTCGGGGAGGTTTAGCATTAAACTTTGTCTTGTAGGTGTAGTTTTATCCTCCTTGTCATTGCATTAAAACCACCCACTTCTCTGCCAGCCTGTGAAAAATCAGGACATCTACAGGACATATGGTGTGCACCCACTTACTCTATACACAGGTATTACACATATGGATCGGATTTGCATTAAGCTCTTACAAGAGCTCACAGCGCGGTGGAACACACGTTCGGCGCCAGCAAATTAACGGGCAGGATAAGACGGCAATACCGAACAAGTCAAATGCATTTATTGAAGCATGTGGGTTAGCAGTTGTTGGGCTGTGAGACCAATGTTTAGCAAATTTACATGCAGCACGCATTGGGTGGAGATGTAAACGTAGATGTGTGATCTGCTACATCTATGGAGTTTCCAAAACATTAAGTTTTCTTCCCCATGATGTCTTTCAGGCTTCACATGCTATTAATGCAATCTCTGCCTGAGCCGCTCGTTTCTTCTATTTGGTTCTCCCCTCGTTGGCTTCTATCTCATAATACGAGGTGACGGTCAGTCGCCTGGTGTTTCAGACAGCAGTGACCCAAACATGAGAATACTCTGACGTACATGTGGGTCATATACAAGCAGCATGTTCCCTTTGAGTACTCTGAATTAGGGCTTTGTCCGAGTGAAGCATTCTGTGATTAAGACATGTGGGATGTGCGGATATTATTCTGGTTTTAGGAGCATTGTTTGGACACGTATAAAGAAAGTCCAGAGTCTCAGTTGGGGTTTTTATGGCAGTTTGCGACACATGGCCTCTTGCCTGTTCATGTCCAGCTCTGTGCGTTGAACACAAACCAACCAGCTGACAGTTTGCAGAGATGCACGACCAAAAGAAAAGCCCTCACTTCTGGTTGGAAGGAGAAACTAAAAAAATTATGAAAGACTTGGATATCAGCAGGTTTTTGGATATGTGCAAATATCACAATACTGACCTTTTCAAGAAGGTGGTTGAAGGAATGAAAGAGGGACACTGTGTACAGCAGTATGTAAACGGGAATATTAATGAATTATTAATATTCATTAGCCATGTAAACAGCTGAGTGGGAATATCGTCTTTTTCAGAGTAAGGACATAAAACAGGACTGTGTTGTGTATGTTAAGGTAATAGAGCTGCCCCCTCTGAGTTGATTAGTCTGACCTGTCATTTTGGTCTCAGTTAACTAGGATTTCTTTCGTTGGTTAGTTGTTTTTTGTGCTTTTTTCATGCAGCATGACGTATTTCTAAGAAACTTGTGAGCACATTTTTGGTAAACACAAGATTTAAAGTGGTGCTTTTTTCTTTGGGAGACTTTGAATAAGCAGTTAAGAGTGTCTGTACTTTTATGTACAGTATAACCCACTCAGAGTACTGGACTCAGGAAGTGAAGGGTCCTCTGGGTCACTGTCTGGTAGCTGTGAAGACAAGGTAATGGTGTCTTTACATTGACTCGCTTCTTTAACTACTGTCACTGTCGTCTCTGAATATACATACAGTTGTTTTTGTTAGTATCTCCAGTCTGTCTCGCTGTTGGCGAAAGAGTCTCTGCAGCCTCTCATTAAACGCCACACGTCTCTCAAGCCAGTGTATGTGTCCATCGTCCTGTCGGGGAGATGTAGATCCTCACAGGCGTCGAGTTTAAGTTTAGCATCTGTGAAGGAGCTGGAAGGATGGAAACGTCTGTGGGATTAATGTAAATGAACAGAGGGAGTTCCTGTTGGGCGGGTTGTGAGCTCTGTCTGGTCTGATTCAGTCCATCTCTTTTCCCTGGGGCTGATTTCACCCCTCCCAGTAATTCGGTGATCCCCTGCTCCTCCTTTTTGTTTCATCTCCATCTCTATTCCATATTTAGACCGCTCTACACTTAAATGCTCTGATCTTTGGATTTTTATCAGGTTTCCGCTTCATGAATTATTTGCCTTATTTTCATATAAAGAAAAGTTGGAAGCTGGCATATGTCTGAGGGCAAAAGTTTGAACCAGAAAGTTCTGTATTATCTTAATATTTACCCAAAGACAGAGGAAGTCCAAGTCTTCCACTTGAAGTTGCTGGCACTGCTCTGAAAACACATGTAGATCCTGGAAATGCTGATTATTTTATAAAATAGCAGAATGTATTTTGGGTTTGCAAGACTTTATTTAGTGAGCTTTCCTTTTGCTATGACTGTACTGTACCCTTCGCTGATATCACCTCAGTAAAATGATGTCTTCAGTACTTTTCCCTCTGTTTCCTTTTCACACACTCACTCTTTCCAGACCAGCTCTGGAGGTATGTTTTCTTTCTCCCCTTCAGTTGAAGGGCTTGTGCGATTACTTATGTTAATCAAAGGGTTCAAATTAAATAGTTGTGCAGGTTGTGAGAGCTCCTGTGCCGTGGGGGAGGCAGAGGCCAGAGCGCTCCTTCCTCTCCAACACTTTGTTTTCACAGCCCCTCCTTCAGTTCAGACTACCTCCAAATTGAAATTAGAATAAATTAACATTATTTAATTGAGTTCGCAGAAGGCTGCGATATTTCTTAATTAGCTTTCACCGGGGTTCGCGGCAGGAGAGGACCACATCCGCACACAGTGAAGTGTTACTGAGGTCGACGTGACGACTGAGGGGTGTTTGTGGAGGACAGAGGGGAGCCCAAGAGACAAGGACAGTCATCTCTGGTCCTCTGATCCTTGCCCGGTCCAAGGTCTCTCGTCTCGTCATCGTTATATCCCGTCCAAAGTTGTTCCATCTCCTCTGATAACTTTCACACACCTTTAACAAAGAGTCTCAGATGGAGGACGCACAGAAAGTACAGCCTGATGTTTTTAAACAGTAGTTAAATACGTTTTTATACAACTTTCTAATACTACAGTATATGTCTCAGTATTTGAAGTATAGTCCTGTATTGGATCAGAACTTCAGGTCTCATTTACTTACATTAAAAGAGAGAATGCAGAGTGAACGAATCCCATGTTCTTCATGTATGTCCAAGCATGTTTGTCAAGATGGCCATTACCAATATGAACAGTAGTATTTGTTTTTGATCAATCAGATGATTAATCAGATGATTAGTCAGATGATTAATCAGATGATTGTCCATATTAATCATGATTAAGCACACATTTTTTAGCATTCTAAATGTCCCTTAAAGGGAGATTTGTCACGTATTTAATCCTCTTATCAACATGTTAGTGGACAAATATGCTGCTTTATTCAATTGTATTTATATATTTATTATTAGAAATCAATGAACAACACTAATCAATGGCAGATATTGTCCAGAAACCCTCCCAGGTTCTGACTTTAGCATCAACAATCTGCTCCAATCAGAACATGACAAACTGCAGCCCAACAGGCAACAACAGCTGTCAGTGTGTCAGAGTGCTGACTTGACTAGGACTTGATCCAGACTGACTGGGACTATCAGAAAGTGGGCATGTCTGTAAAGGGGAGACTGGTGGGGACCCAGAGAACCCATTTACATCCACACATCTGGAGGTCAGAGGTCAACGGACCCCTCTGAAGATGGACATGACAGTTTTTCCTCACCAAGAGTTCAGCGCCAGTTTGGAGCGTTATTTAGCTTTAGTCTGGCAACAAACTAGTCTGACCTGGTTGGTAGCAGCGGATTCTTTAGGTTGATGCCAGTGTCCTCACACTGGCTATAACATTGATCCCACTGCGACCTAAAAATCGCAAGTTGTATTAATTAAAGAAATTAGAGTCGTTAAAACAAATTGTTATTGCGTCAACATTAACAGCCCTGGATTTACAAATGTTTTTTGGTACTCATTATGCATAAATAGGCCAACTAATTCAAGTAAACATCAAGTCAATCTGAATTTATAAGGTCAATATTATGGGAGACATTGTCATAAATCAAATACATGTTAATAAATTCACTTGATTTTCTTGCTTTTTCTATATAGTTTAAGTGGAGCTGTGCAGAACATCTTGCTAGATCAAGACTAGTCTTTCTGGAGAAAAGTAAATATAAAAGGTCCAGTTTGATTTGCATGGCTAATGTTTAATGTTGGGTTAAAGTAAAGGATCATGGGAGAGCTGCATCACATTTCAGAACCTGGAATCAATATTAGGAGGGAAACAAGCCATAGTGGTCTATTTCTGAAACCAATCTTGGCCACACTGGCCTTTCTCTAAGCTGTGTAATATTAGGAGAATAATCCTTAGAGGAGTAGGGCTAAGTCAGTACCTTTCCTCGTGTGGACCCCTCCCCAGCTCTGAGTGGTCTGTCATTGGATCTTGTGGGAGAGGGGAGACCCAGTTCCTTCTCACATGCAGGTCCGATCATTGGGCCTCCTGTTGTCGTTTCATGCTGCAGGGCATCGCTGTCATCAAGCCAGCTAGAGAGGTATGACACATTACTGACTACTGAACAAAATGTTGGAGGGGGTGTTTAGAGAAGGTAGGTCAGGTAATGTTCAGGGTCAAGTTGTGCCATACTTTAGGTTTGTTTTCTATTTAGTCTGGTTCGGTTTCACAGTGCAAAAATTAAAGCGGACGAAAACGAAAACATTCATTTGCGTGTATGAACGAGCTGATTTTGTCTTTTTTGTCCAGAGAGCTTCGACTTCTTTACAGAGAAACAGCAGAATTTTATATATTGTAGGGCTGTCAAAGTTAATGCAGCAATAACACAAATTCAGTTTAATGCCACTATTTTCTTTAACACATTAACACAACCTGCAATTACCGAGGTTGAGGTGAAGATAATGGCATCATGTGAAACTAGAAAACCTAAAGAATCCATCAGAACCAACCAGGTCAGACTAGCCGGTAGTGGAGGAGCTTAAATAACGCTCCACACTGACACTAAATATTGGTGAGAAAAAACGGGCATGTTCATCTTCAGAGGGGTCTGTTGACCTCTGACCTCCAGATGTGTGGATGTAAATGGGTTCTCTGAGTCCCCACCAGTCCCCCCTTTACACACATGCCCACTTTCTGATAGTCCCAGTCAGTCTGGATCAAGTCCTAGTCAAGTCAGCACTCTGACACACTGACAGCTGTTGTTGCCTGTTGGGCTGCAGTTTGTCATGTTCTGATTGGAGCAGATTGTTGATGCTAAAGTCAGAACCTGGGAGGGTTTCTGGACAATATCTGCCATTGATTAGTGTTGTTATTGATTTACAATAATAAATATATACATACGTTTACATAAAGCAGCATATTTGTCCACTCCCATGTTGATAAGAGGATTAAATACGTGACAAATCTCCCTTTAAGGGACGTGTAGAATGCTAAAAATGTGAGATTAATTTAAGAAGAAGAAGAAGAAGAAAGATATTCCTTTATTAGTCCCACAGTGGGGAAATTCAGTTTTACACTCTGTTGTTCACACAGTACATATACATGCGTCAATGGAGAGATGTCAGAGTGAGGGGGCTGCTCCTGACAAGTGCCCAGAGCAGTTGGGGGTTCGGTGCCTTGCTCAGGGGCACCTCGGCAGTGCCCAAGAGGTAAACTGGCACCTCTCCAGCAACCAGTTGGTCTTGGTCCATGGGGTCTTGAACCGGCGTCCTCCGCGTCCTAACCCAAGTCCTTACGGACTGAGCTACTCCGCCCCTATTAATTTGCGATTAATCGTGGAATTGATTGACAGCCCTAAAGTGTTTTCACTTTGACGCTGCGCTGATCTACTGTGCGCACAAATCCCTTCACCTCCAGTTTATCTTGAATGACTTTATAAATGTCACTGGTTTTATTTTGGATGTATTTTGTATGTTCTCTTTGGCCCAGATGTCAAGAAAACGTCAGACTGCTGCCGAGGTCCAGGTCAGTGCTCTCATGTTAACCTGTTGTTTACTTCTGTCCATCGAACGCCAGCCTGCATTCTAAACGGGCCTAAACCATCTCAATCAGTCAGCGCTTGTTTCGGATGGCTGTGGCTCAGAGGGTGTGGGAGGTTGTTGGTTCAATCCCCGGCTCCTCTGGTCACATGTTGATGTGTCCTTGACCAAGACATTTAACCCCAAATTGCTCCTTAAACCCAAATTGCTCCTGAAGGCATCGTATATAGTATTTAGATCAGATCCTGATGGACAAAGTTGGCACCTTACATGGTAGCCTCTGCCATCAGTGTGTGAATGTGTGTGTGTGAGTGGGTGAATGCTGACATGTAGTGTAATGTGCTTTGAGTGGTCAGTAGAAAAGCACTGTATAAATGCACGTCCATTTACCATTTGGTCCACACAAGAGGATGATCACTACGTTCACAACTGCCCAAACAACCTGCGCCAGAGTTTGATTAACACAAACTAAATGTTGGCTTGTGAAAGCGCCCTAAGGGTCAGTTTTAGGTTCCTGCCAAATGATACCTGAATCGTTGAATCCATTCGCTTTGGGATCCAGGGAAGATCTAAAAAACAAACGTTAGAGCCGTGTTTGAAAGGAGGCGCTGATCTCCTCACACGACTGATGTAGGAATACATATACGATGTTGGTCCTGAAGTCTCTCATGGCAGACAGTGATATGTTTCATTTAAACTGAATAAATAAACGTTGTATTCATGGACTATTCAGAATTCAATTTTATACACGGTTGCCATGAAAGAAGAAGCATGTGTGTTGTGTGTACTATGTGCAATCTTGTGGGTGTTGTGAAGGATATATTTTGATCCAGTTACTGTAATGCGGCTATCATTTTTCCACCTCTTCCTCTGTTGGGTGCATGTCGAGTTCACAAGTTAAGCACTGCGAAGAGCTCACTCTCCTCAATACCCGCGCCGACTGGTGTAAAAGGGCCTTCCGCAAAGCGCCGCTTGTAATCTGCCTTTGGTAAGTCCTCCTTAGTTTTATCTGCCAAGGATTACCTCACAAGCTGCAAGCAGGAGAGAACGAGGGAGACGCAGAGCAAGAGAGAGAGAAATGAAAAGCAAGTCAAACAGAAAACGATGAAGATGGAACAAAATGAAAACAAATCGCTGTGTAATCTCTGAAAGAGAGAGACCTGCTTTAGAGTTGAAGGGAGGTTTCCCTCGCCACTCATTTAGAGAGGGAATTGACTAATCCCTCCGTGATTGATGTCTGCTATGAGAGGCTCTATAGCAGACTAATAGGGCTTATGAGGATGACCAGAAAGTCCTGTGTGTGTCGCTGTGTGTGTGTCTGTATGTGTGTCTGTATGTGCGTGCATGTGCGCGTGCGTGCGTGTGCATGAACCAAACCTTTTTGTCTTGTGTGTCCTTCTATCCAGTGGCCACAGAGGCCAGGGGTTTGAATGACATAGCGGCCGAAGACGGGGTAACTTTATCTTAATCTGGTCTTAATCTGCCCCGGTCCTCGAGGTGTGTGTGGGCTTAAACCCAGAGGGATCCAGGGTTTTGGGGTGAGCTTTAAGGGGGCTCTGGGTGAGCCCAGAAGTCCATGCACTTGAAAACTCCTTCGACCCCGAGAAGGTCTAAGACCTCCCGCGCATTCTTGAAAACCACGCTCGCTTAGTCATGCCATACCTTCCTCCCGTCATCCTGAAGTGGCCCCTGCTACATTTTAATTGAATTAAACCAACCGTTCTCCGCAATTTAAAAAGGACCTTAGAAGTACCTTATGAATTAGTCTGAGTGATTTGTCTTTCAAATTGTGTGGCTGCGTTTAAGTGTGTGTATGTCTGAGGACAGGAGAGCGGGTGTAGAAATGATAAGGCTTTAATTGCCTCTTTGTAAAGCCCTCCAGCACCCCCTCTTTTAGACTGTTATGGTATGCAGGTGTGTGCTCTTATGTGCTATAGGAAATACTAAGTGGCGCTTCCAGTGCTTAACTCATAGATCACTTAGCGATCATTCCCTCAGCTTTTTATTGAGCACTCTTGTTGGAGCTCGTCAAGATTTGATCATGCTGTCCTGTCCTGGTCGTAATTGGAAGATACAGCAGGTTTAAACATTTTGACCCCAGTTAGCAGTTAGTGTTGATTAGCGACCATTTGCAACTGAAGGCTGTTCTGCTGTAATGTCCATTTCTATCCACCTCAACATCAACAGAGAGGCCCAGCAAAAATCATAACTTTGCCCAAATAAACTGAGGTCTCTGTTCAGTGCATCAGCAGTAAATATTCTGTTTATTAGCACTTATGTGTCGTTTGTGTCTCATTTAATCAGCTGCACACAGTATTGTCTGATTTCTATCTGTGGACATGTTCCTACGGTGTTAACAACTGGTGATTGCTAATAATGGCCAACCTGGCTGGAGGAACCTCGTTGAGTTTTCCGACATGTTGAACACAGATGTGACGTCATCCCCATCTCCGACTAAGGGAACGCAGCACAATCCGCAGTGAATGACCGGGCTGGTTAGCATGGGGGGCGGCAGTAGCTCAGTCTGTAAGGACTTGGGTTAGGATGTGGAGGACCCGGGTTCAAATCCCCCATGGACCAAGACCAACTGGTTGCTGGAGAGGTGCCAGTTTACCTCTTGGGCACTGCCGAGGTGCCCCTGAGCAAGGCACCAAACCCCCAACTGCTCGGGGCGCTTGTCAGGAGCAGCCCCCTCACTCTGACATCTCTCCATTAATGCATGTATGTGTGTTTCAGGTCTGCATGTACCATGTATGAGTTTAACAGAGTGTAAATTGAATTTCCCCATTGTGGGACTAATAAAGGCAGATCTTCTTCTTCTTAACACCACAGCATTTACTCATATCAAATTGGGAGTATTGTCATACTAATGGAATGTTAGTGTGCATGTAAACATAGTCAGTGTGAGCACCATTTTCTGCTAAACCAGCTGTAAAGTAGTTTACAGTAGTAGTTATAACCAGCTGTAAAGTATCAGTGATGCACCATAAACTACTGTGTCACTGTTATTCACAGGTGCTCTCCTTCTCTTTGTCTCTGTACGGTCTTTATCGACACCTCCTCCCTCTCTTTGCCTGTGTGAAGCCTTTTCCTCCACCACACCCTTCCTCCTCCAGGATGTAGGTGTGTGTGTGTTGATGCATGTGTATTCTGATCAGGAGTCAAAGGGGTGACTTTGTAATTATGTTCATTTTAATTGGCTGTGCTATCACCCCTCTCATCACTTTGGAGCCCACGCTGCGCTGGACAATGGCAGTCTGTAGTGGGGGGGTTACACAACTGCTGTGTCAAGACCCCCCTACACACACACACACACACACACACACACACACTCAGTCAGCCTCTTTACCTGCGGAGCATAATTCCTAAAGTGGCCTCCTTAATGAGTTTTCCCTGCCCAGGCTGAGATTAATTGATAAATGGCGGCGTTATCAGCACAGCTGATCTCTGAATCCATTGCACCACTAATTTGTTTGTTGAAGATGGCAGTTAAAGGAGATTAATACGTTATAGATTTATAAGAGCCACCCTCTGTCTTCTCTTCCTCCTTCTCTCAAAGCTTCTTTATTTATCTGATGAAGAGGAGGAGATGGAGGAAGAGCAAAGGGAGGGATGGCCTTTGGATTCTTTTTAATCTGGGTTTTAGAAAACACTTAAAGGTGCTAAATTTGAAGATGACAGCATCTATATTGCCTTCACATGGTTCTCAACATGGCGACGGCTGAGTTAGGGCAGCTCGCAGCTAACGATGCTAACAGCGCTAACTGCGCAAACAATGGCAACAGCGTGTAAGTGACGCTGCCGCTGCATCGATGCTGCCGGTTAGGATGCGTACAGGCTGTATACTTTATACTGTGGCTGCTTCTTGAAACAACAATCGTCTGACTCGTACTGGATTTCTAAGGCCGACACTCAAAGTTTAAAACATCTGATAATCTCTGTCAGTGCTCTCTAGTATAATAGGGGCAGTTTGACCTCAACAGACACTCAATTGATGTGTGCTTCTTTACTGATATATGTGTAAAAAAAACACATATCACTGATTTATGGGTCTAGCTCCAAGCACAGTCACTCTGACAAACACTTTACATCTAAGTCAAGTCAGATTTACTCTGATCTGAAGTATTATTTGGACGTGATGACAACACCAAAGAGTACCACAAGGCTGACCTGACAGTCACTGTTTTGGATGCAGGTTACCAACCAGGGCATAAAAACTTCATAGATTTGCATTTCATGAAATCAAGACTGACTGACGGTGAAGCCTTAAAAAAGACGGCACAGAAGAGCTGAAGTGGCCAGAACAGACTTTGAACTCTCACTCTGAACTGTTGACACTGAATTTTTGAAAAAAGGTGGTTGAGACCTCATGTTGCGAGTAGTGGATGAAGAGGATTGGCCTAGAAGCAGTTTGTTATCTCCTCTGCTGGATCTGTGTAACCCATAGGAGGGAAGAGATGGAGGTGAGCTCACCATCAGTACCATCAGTTGTCTTGTTTTGGATCCTAGCTTCCACTCCGTCGACCCACACACACAGATGCACACACTCAATCCCAAACCTACCCACCCGGCGTCTCTTTTTCCCCCCAGCCAAAGCTAATTTGCAGAGGCGTGAGTGTGGGTAATGCTACCGCCGCTTCCATGACAAGCTAAAGCCAGCGCTTACACCGCATTATGCCCCCGTGTTACACGTTAGGCGTGCAAGCGGGCGGGCGGGCACGCTGAGAGCTGGCACAGTCACTCCTTTGTCTGCTGCCTCCTCCAAACTGTGTTATTTCAGTGGTTTTTATTTCAATTTCAAAGCTTTGTCTGTCTTCCTGTTATACTTTTTTTTTTCCCGCTGCTTTGCATGGTTATGCCTTTGGAGCAGAATAGGCCTTGGAAGCGAAATGGTCCTGGAAAAGGAAACCGCTTTTCCTGATTTTTGCATTTTACATCTCAGTAGCCAACTGCCAAAAGGCCCTCTGTCTTGGCCTGCAGGTTCACTGCTAGATGGGAAGCATATCTGCTTCTGAGCAAATCACCAGCAACCCCCCCATCACCATCATCATGAATGTATTTGCATATTTTGTGATATTACACAAAGCCGTAGCATCAAGGTTTGTTAATAAGTTTCTAGAACAAACGGTCCCAAAGTGCTCAAAAGTAGCAGGTTGGGTCGATCATGCTGTATGTTCAACCTCCATCTAAAGCTCTGCAGGGTTATCGTTCTCGCTCCACCTGTTCACACACTCATGAAACGATGCCTGACTTAACCAAACAGCGTCTACGTGCACAGTCACACACACACACACACACACACACACACACACACACACACACACTTTCTCTCACGGCTCTCTTTAGATGGAGCCCCTCCTCGCTGTGATTACAACAGTAATGCGATATATCCTTTGTATGTTAATGTGTATTATTTTTCACGCTACATTTGCTCTCCTCTCCTGTTCCTGCCTTTTGTCCCCCCACCACCACCCCCACCACCTCCACCCGTTTCCCTATTGTTCCATCCACTCCACATCTCCATTTACATAATTGAACTTTTGATTGGACTTTGCTCCCTCCCCTCCGCTCTCATGCAGGCGGCGTTTGAAATCCGAAGCATAATTTCATGGATAAAATGACGCAAAGTGATCGTTCTTCTTTTTCTAATGTGGAGACGTCGGATGTAAAAAGCTCAGATTAAACAAATTGCTTGTTTTGATTGACGATGCAATTAAGTAATTGAGTGTGTTGGTAGCTGGAGCCCAGCCAATCAGATGAGAGCTTCCAGTAGCAGGATGGACAGGCCACTTATGTGCTCTAACCTTTATCCTCTTAAACAGGTATTAATGTTTTCATGTGTGTGTGAACATCTTGGATAAGAGCTTACGGTGTGTTTGCCTACTTTTTCCAAACAGTGTGGAAGTTTTTGTGCTTTCAGTGCTGTTCAGTGTCAGTACATTAGAGTGTGTATGCACATACAGTATGTGTGCCTTTCTACTGTAGACTCTGTTGTCATTTGAAGTGTGTTTGTGGGCTTCACAATGTGTGTGTGTGTGTGTGTGTGTGTAGCCTTTTTTTTTTTTTTTTTTTTTTTTTGCCGTAGGCTCCTTGAGCGGATTACAAGTTTTAAAGAGTATGAGATTCAACACCTCCTCAAATCTGACACTCTCTGACACTGCTTTGAAGCCATGAAAGTGAGATTGGAGAGACACGGAAGCTCTTTTCTCTCCACAGAGTCGTGGGTTTATGTCATTGGGTTGAGGCCAGTTAAGTTTCCATTGAAGCGTTTTGGCCCAGAGGGAGAGACAAAGCTGCCACTTAAAGCGTTTCACTTGTGTCTGTTTCATGACTCTGAAAGGACAGTTTTAATGGCCTCCGCACTCTTTAGTCATTTAGTTGTGTTCAGTGCTGTGACTTCTGTTTACATCTGTCCATCTTAATTTCGGCCACCAGGGTGACCCAGAACCAAGCTGTTTTATAGAAGCAGAATCGGCTTTATTGGCCAGGTACGAGTACAGCGACACGCAAGGACTACGACGCTGATTAACAGTAAACACATTAGGTGCAAGAACATAAATATACTTTGTATAGAAATTATATGTATAACTAACAATAATTATTCAAACAGGACTTTCTGTGAGGATTTTTTATTTTTAAGATAGCAGACATCTGAAGCTTCATTCAGGGTCTCAGACTGGATTGATAAGATAGATGGATCGGGTATCGTGACAGTGGGGCCGATCTATTCTGTTCCATTCTCTTTACTGTTTTCATTATTGAATTAATTCAGATTTGACCAATTTGTTGCTGCATTAAAAGCACTTGTAAATGCGTCATTCCTGTAATTGTTTTTACCAAGTTGCTGGAATAAGATTTATTATAATGATTTACTAAATATATATTGATGTATTTATTTGGCACATTTACAGAGTTAGGAAAGCGATGTTTAAGTCCAGCCTGATGTTGCCTTACATATAACAGAATGATCCCAGTCACTTCCACACGCTGGAAGCATATTGATTAATCACTGGTATCAGATCGGTACTCGATATCAGCCGATACCCGAAGCCCAGATTTCGCTATCGTGACTGACAAAGTCGACTCGGTGCATCCTTAATAGAAGAAGAAGGATATTCAGTACAGCTGGTCCACATGTGCTGCGACTTTGTTAAACCTGCCATGTCTAATGTTATACTCTACGTATAGTACTGTTGAGTAAGGTGCCGTTGAACTGCTCTAAAAGGGGTTTTAGATTACTTCTCCCATCATACAGAACTGTAGATATTGGCATATTGCCCAAATCTAAAAGCAGCAATTACCAGCATCGCTACAGGATTGTTCTTTTGCTTAAGACCGTAGATCGACCTGTGACAATTTTCAAATTTTCCATTTTCATCCGTTTTTACCCATGAATCCAGATCTCGAATCACATCCCGCCCTCCTCAAAATCATATTGCTGACACCAAAAACCCTCCCGACACCGGCACCAACGGGAACCTGGATGCTTCCATTCCCAGGTTTCCTCCTATCTTGTCATTCAGGCATTGTAGTGAGCTTAACCCCCCCCCCCCCCCTCTCTCTCACATCCTTTTTCCCTTCTTCCATTTTTTTTTCTTTCTTTGCCCCGTCGGATGTATGTTGTTGACACGGAGGCATCAGGAATAATGGAATCTCTTGTCAGTGGCTTGTATTTTTCGCCCAGGCTGTTAGAGCTGTGTATAATAGTAGCAGAGGAGGAGGAAGAGGGGAGGTTATGTGCCACTGATAGTAATGAAGGTTGCCTTTTCATTTTTTAATATGGAATGTTTGTGGGCCGAGGCGATGCTCTCTGCTAATCCTACCCTCGAGCTCAGCTAGCTACATGGATGTGTCAGTGTTGCACACACACATCCAGTGACATTCACACAGACAGATAAAAGACAGACTCACACACACACAACATACATGTGCACACCTTCCTTGTGGCAAGACAGCAAACTGTTTGATAAGTCAGGGCGCATTTCTGTTCCTCATGAAAATTTCACTCCTCCCGTGTTTGTGTCTTAAGGAAATGCAGCCGGTTCCTGTCGGAGAAGATATGGCATTTGTTGAGTGTTTGATGGATGTGAAAGCTTGATTCAGTCTGGGTCAGTCTGGGTTGTGATGGAGGTGGGGTCACTGCTAATCACACACCTCTGGTGCTTCTAAAAACTGGTTTGTCAGGTAGATGACACGCGGTTAAACGAATGCTTTTTAATCTCCCAAAGTTGAGTAAATAAGTCCCACACTGTCCCCGACTTCTCTTCACTATGTAATGAATTAAGGTTAGTGGTGTGTGCAAATTATAGTGCATGTTACTTTGTGTTTGTTTGCTGTTGTGTTGACAGAGTGAGCCTTAAAGTCTGTGTATCCCACTGGCTAGTGTGTGTGTGTGTGTGTGTGTGTGTGTGTGTGTGTGTGTGTGTGTGTGTGTGTGTGTGTGTGTGTGTGTGTGTGTGTGTGTGTGTGTGTGTGTGGATTTAACACTGGCTGTGTCACGCAGGTGTGTATTTGTGTGTGTTTTCCGCGGGCTAGGGTGCAGGGTCTTCAGCACTGGAGTGTGCTGTGTGTCTAATTGCTTTAATAGCACCTGGTCTCTAATCCCAGGTAATTAGAGCGCTCAAATTAGACGGCTACTTTCAACTGTCACTTGAAAAAGCAGAAAGGGAAGGCCTGGAGGAAGACCACTCCACTCTGAAACACACACACACACACACACACACACACACACACACACACACACACACACACACACACACACAAACAACGGTTGCAAAGCAGACAACAACTGGAGGAACAAGTTTAGTTCAGTCGGCCAAGAAGAGGATGTACTCGTGAACAGAAAATGTAGATAAATGTCTGAACATTGCATCAGATTAGTCAGTGATATTTATGTTAAATGACAGAACACAATTCCTCTCCTTTATCCTCGTACAGTTAGTGTGACCATTCTATAATCGCTATTGACTTTCTGACTTTTTATCTTCCGTTTGTTTGAGTGGCACGCAGGCATTGTCGAGGCCGCCTAAAACGTGTCTGGAGAAGCTGCGGGGAAAGGTTAAGGCCCACTTTTAAAGATGAGCCGGAAATGTCAAGTGTCCGCCCCTGAGGCTCCCTCTGCCGTCTCCCTGAACGGAGGCCGCCGTAGGGCCTGCATGACTCACACTCACACTGGTACAAAGGTTAGGAGTCGCTGTTAGAGATGGCCTCCGGTCTCTTTCATCTGATTTGGCCCTTGTGGCATCTTAGCAGGCTCCAGGCTCGCGGTCACAGGTTAAACTACAACAATGGAAGAGCAAGAGACATCCAGGTGCTTGGAGACTTCAGCTACCTGACTAATAATGCTTTTTCCTGTTTATGCCTGTTGACATTAGCAACCAGTTATTTATTAGTGTCTTAAAGTCTGTCAACACGAAGGACAGCCACATATTTGAAGGGTGACAGTCTGCACTTTTCTTTCACACAATCTTGAAATTAGGTTGAAGTGAAGTGAGAAGAAGAGAAAATACTCGATTGTCTGGTTTTTGCAGACAACAGGCAGGAATTTGTCTGTGGTTCACATGTGCAAAAAGTGCTATTAAAAGGGTACATTAAACCAACATATCACATCCAGACAGGACACATGAAAACTCATAAAACACATGTAAACACAATACATGAACAGAAGGAGCGCCAGGTACCAGAATGAGGGTTAAATAAGCAGATATAAAGTGCTGTGTGCGGAGGTAGCAGGCTGGCTTCAGAAAGATTAACATACCGGTACTTTATGGCAACAGGGACAAACACTGCCCTTTGCCCTGAGGGCAGTAGCTGAAAGTGGGGATTTAAGGGATGGCTGAGGTCATCTAAGATTTGCCACTTAAATGTTGGACAGCTTTGCCATGGTGACCGGACAGTGGGGGCTGTTTGAGGCCTGTAATTGTACTGCTCAGTTTGACGACTTTGGTTGTACATTTTTAGGTCTCACATCTCACATCAAGTCAGTCTTTTCCAAAAGCTTTTAATTCCCAAATAAAAAATGTCTAATTTTTCTTCACTGTGCCTCTGAATAACAAATCTGCAAGTTGTCATGGGTTCTGCAAAATGCTTCAAGTCACCATCACCTACTTATAAGACTGTTTCCGTTTAACGCTGAGTACAGTCGGTCTTTTCTCCCATCAGTTCTGTTGCTCTCCTGGTCCTGCAGTAGCAGAGAGCTGCCAACAGAGGGGGCCGGTCGGCCACCACAAACCCTGCGAACAGGGCTGAGAGTCTGCCAGTCCCACTGTAGTGAGCTGTGTGTTCTCCAGGCCTTAAAAACTGGGTTAACTCATTATCAGGTTGTGTAAAACCAGCTTCTCCTCATTCACTTTTCACAGCTAAAGGTTAAGTAAAGGTTTGGCTTCCGTGACCATCTCGTGCTGTGAGATTAAACATCACCTGGCTGTGAGAACAGTGTCACGATGACATGTTGTCATCTAAGACAATATTGTACAAGAAAGTACACCATCAAAACCTGACGTATAGACCCTGGTCGTATGTTCAGGTGGATTAACTAGGGCTGTCAATCGATTAATCACACATTTTTTATTTGTTCAAAATGTCCCTTAAAGGGAGATTTGTCAAGTATTTAATCCTCTTATCAACATGGGAGTGGACAAGTATGCTCCTTTAAGCAAATGTATGTACGTATTTATTATTGTCAATCAATTAACAACACTAATCAATGGCAGATATTGTCCAGAAACCCTCCCAGGTTCTGACTTTAGCATCAACAATCTGCTCCAATCAGAACATGGCAAACTGCAGCCCAACAGGCAACAACAGCTGTCAGTGTGTCAGAGTGCTGACTTGACTAGGACTTGATCCAGACTGACTGGGACTATCAGAAAGTGGGCATGTCTGTAAAGGGGACCCCGAGAACCCATTTACATCCACACATCTGGAGGTCAGAGGTCAACGGACCCCTTTGGAGCGATATCTAACCTCGTCCTGGTCCGACCTGGTTGGTACCGATGGATTCTTTAGGTGCTCTAGTTTCAAATGATACCAGTGTCTTTTTTCATGCCTTAATGATATTAGCAGCGTTAAAATTAACTTACATTAAACAGGTAATACTGTGTGTATATTTAACTCTGACAGCATTAAATTTAACAAAATCACACTGTAAATTTATGGTAGTGTTTAAAATCTTATTGTGTATTGACATTAAAGTCTTTAAAAGTCACCCTGCTCCAACACAATGTGTCACACACTGAAGAAAATCTGTCCTATTAGTAATATGTTAATGCCATTGTCCTGCATATAATAGTAATATCTGAACACATTTCACAGTCTCTTTTTGATCACTGGCCTCTAATGAATTTAATCAAATCTCGGTGACATTTTTTCCGTTTCTCTCCAAAACGATCTGAGAGAATTAAGCCCATATCTGTTGCTCCATGACCAGATTAGCGAGTAGCATTGGTTCTGCTGGACGTCAGAGGAAGACCAGTGTCTCCACGCCACCAAGGATTTGTGGGATTTGGAGTCTGGGAGAGGAAAGGCTCCTCGTGCTGAAAGCTTTCGACCCAGATAAGACTTCAAAGGCGGAGCTAATTAATAAGATGTTTACATTATCCACGGTGGTACACTGCTTTGGGCATGGCCCTTCATTATGGTGGGTGTGGGTGTGTGTGGGTGGGTGTGGGTGGGTGTGGACAGGCTTATTTTATGTAGTATAGCAAGCTAATTGGCTAGATAGAGGTTGTTAAGTAAAACATTTTATTGAGGAATAAATAATGAAAGAAGCGGGGGGGGGCAAGTACAAGACTGTGTTTGGAGAACAGGTGTAGTAACTCTCAAACCAGTTGAAAAGTCTTTTATGTTTTACGTTGGATTGCATCAGGAAATGAAATGCCTCGCCAATGTGCTTTATTTTATTTTAACAATCCCGGAGAGTCCCATGAAAGCCTCATGAATCCATCAGCACCAACTAGGTCGTACTACATTATCTTGAGGGAGGTTAAATTTTGTCAAAGAAAAACTCTCATGTCCATTTCCAAAGGGGTCCGTTGACCTCTGACCTCCAGATGTGTGGATGTAAATGGGTTCTCTGGGTCCCCACCAGTCTCCCCTTTACAGACATGCCCACTTTCTGATAGTCCCAGTCAGTCTGGATCAAGTCCTAGTCAAGTCAGCACTCTGACACACTGACAGCTGTTGTTGTCTGTTGGGCTGCAGTTTGTCATGTTCTGATTGGAGCAGATTGTTGATGCTAAAGTCAGAACCTGGGAGGGTTTCTGGACCATATCAGGTATTGATTAGTGCTGTTATTGATTTCCAATAATAAATATATACATACACTTATATAAAGAAGCAGATTTGTCCACTCCCATGTTGATAAAGTAAATTTTGAACAGATAATAAATGTGTGATTAACTATTTTAATAGACTGACAGCCGTAGTGTTGATGTTTATTGTCCTTGTGTGACCCAAAAATCAGCCCTAATCTACGAAACAGACACCAACATGTTGCATCAATGCATTTGAAATTGTGAAGGTGGAATATTTCAGAGGATTAAATTCAAAACCTTTCTTTCTTTCCTCCTCCTCCTCCTCCTCCTCCTCCTCCTCCTCCTCCTCTCTGCCTGCAGCCCAGCCCCATCCCAAGCCCGGTTCTGGGAGGGAAGCCCAACGCCAGCCAGTCCCTGCTGGTCTGGTGCCGCGAGGTCACCAAGAACTACCGCGGGGTGAAGATCACCAACTTCACCACCTCCTGGAGGAACGGGCTGGCCTTCTGCGCCCTGCTGCACCACTTCAGGCCTGACATCATGTATGAAGCACACAAACACTCACATTCAATATTAGCGCTCGGATTAAGATGGAAGGTGAACGTCTTGTGTGTTCAACATTAGAGGACTCGTTTGACTCTTTTAGTAACTTGGATTTGCACAGTTAGCTGTCATCATGCGGTGTGCTTCTGTCCATCATCCCTGTCGGTGTGTTTGATTAAGAAGACAGATGTGTACATACTTAAAACACACAGCACCCAATCTGTCATTTACATATTTGAATACAGAGTTGCTGCATGTTTGCCGCCATCACTCGTCTCGTTGTTCTTGTGTGTGCTTATAGTTCTTTGAAGCATTCAGTGTGTGTGTGTGTGTGTGTGTGTGTGTGTGTGTGTGTGTGTGTGTGTGTGTGTGTGTGTGTGTGTGTGTGTGTGTGTGTGCGCACGCTTAAATGTTTTGTATTTAATGTGTGTATTTAACACTCAAAAGCAGCACCTATGGAAAAGCTGCAGCCCCATCAGAGCAGACATGAAGATAATTTACCTAAATTGTGCCCTGTGTACATGTGTGTGTTTATGCTTGTGTGCCTTTGCACTGTGTGTTATTTTTACATATTTTCCACTCTATTAGTTCTGTTGATTGCACTGCTATGAAATTGCATGTTACAGTTCTAATGCCATTACATGTGACGCATATTTAAACGCACCTCTTTCTCTGCTATCTCTCTCTCTCTCTCTCTCTCTCTCTCTCTCTGCCTGCCTCCTCGCCGACCCTCCCCACTGTTCTTCCAGAGACTACAAGTCGCTCAATCCTCAGGATATTAAAGAAAACAACAAAAAGGTAAGAGGCAGCCACCGCTGGGCCCTTCACACCACTTAGCTCCCTCCCATCCACATCTCCATTTGGCCTTATTTAGAGATCTGCCATTAATCCCTGGATATTGTGTGAATGTGTGTTTCATGCTTTTGAGGGAAAAGAGGGTGGAAACACACATGAAGGCAAACAGATGTCACAACCACACATATTCACTGCAGCCAGAACGTTATAATGACAGAGTTCCTCAGACTTTCCTCCCGCTGTGATGCGTCTGCGTGGCCATAACTCAGCCACCTGGCGGAGGTGAGATGGTTTCTTAGCCCAGCGGCCTGCTGGGAGCTTTCTAAACTGCCTCTGCTAAGTGTGCTGTTGTCAGTGTACATAATAAGAGCATATGTAGTTTGTGTGCATGTGTACAGGTGGAGCCGGTTTGCATGTGTTTATTGGCAGCTGTAATCCATCTCGGCTTGGAGAAACACTGACTACACTTTTCTTTCTAAGAGCTGTAATTGACAGCAAGTCTCCAGACTAACTTTTATACCAACATCCCAAAAATTATTTCAGCTGCCTTTAAGTCAGTGTCAAAACTTCTAAATGTAATTTCTATTGTCATATTGTGATTATTTGCATGAAAACAAACAATTGAGATGATTGTATTTTTATTAGTGCTGTCAATCGATTGAAATAATTAATCACGATTAATCCCACATTTTTTTATCTGTTCTAAACGAACCTTAAAGGGAGTATTTAATCCTGTTATCAACATGGACAGATATGCTGCTTTATGTAAATGTATGTACATATTTATTATTGTTAATCAATAACAACACTAATCAATGGCAGATATGGTCCAGAAACCCTCCCAGGTTCTGACTTTAGCATCAACAATCTGCTCCAATCAGAACATGACAAACTGCAGCTCAACAGGCAACAACAGCTGTCAGTGTGTCAGAGTGCTGACTTGACTAGGACTTGATCCAGACTGACTGGGACTATCATAAAGTGGGCATGTCTGTAAAGGGGAGACTGGTGGGGACCCAGAGAACCCATTTACATCCACACATCTGGAGGTCAGAGGTCAATGGACCCCTGAAGATGGACATTTTTCTTTGAGAAAATGTCATGTAAGTTTGGATCGTTATTTAAAAATTTGTGTTAACACATTATTACCTCCTCAACTCTGACAGCCCTAGATTTTATTTTAGATATATTTATATTTTTTTTAAATCTTGGCATCAGCAGTTTTAATTATGTGTCATAAGCTGCTTAGAGCTAGTGGGAGGAAGTTAAACAGGTCATAATTTTCTCTATTATCTGTTTTATTTTGATCTGAAAACTTCTCCTCGAATAAAACGACTGGATTTTTTCAAATTTCTCACCAAAACATTCATTTTACGAGATTACACTTGAACACATCGTGATAGTGTTATGATTTACCTTCACCCAATACTCATTTTTACTGTATTTTTTACTGTGCTGTGTAGAGCTCATCATAATTCAATGAGTTAGTTGTTCCAGATGTTTTAAGGGTGTTCCTCCATTCCTACATTAAGAACATCCACACTGACCAGTCGCACGCGTTTGTGTGTCCGTGACGTTGCTGTTTGTGCCGCTGTGTGCTGACGTCAAACTATCGCGTGGCACGCAGATCGTCATCGGTCACGGCCGATCAGCTGGAACACGTCTGGCAGCCCATCGATCGGTGCATCTCTACCTGGAGACAGCTGTTTGGTTTCCTTCCTCTTTTCTCCTAACAAATGACAACCAACCAACATGCATGCCCTCACTGCTAAAGCTCATCTAAATAACCCATTCACACCTGGCCCGGTGTCACCATATCTGCAGTTCACAGTTCGAGGTCCACGCGAGCAAACGGGGCCATTTCCCCCGCCGTCCCTCTGGCTCTTCGCGTTTACTTTTCCCAACACACAAATGCACACTGCTGTTTTTTTCCCTTTCACTGATACTACACCCTCATATATACCCACAGACGGCCCGTCCCCTCTTCGGCCCCGAGGGCTACACAGAACGATATGCGTCGGGTTCCTGCAGCTTGATTTCCTCTCCTCATACACACTCTGGCTAGGCGATAACCTCTGGTGGCCCTGTTAGGCATGAATGCTACCCTGTTGACAATAACCACAGTGGAAGGAGAGGGAGAGACCCAATCCCATATCTGCTAACTGCCCCTCACCCCCCTCCAGGTGCTCAAGTAGCCCTGAAGAAATTGGCTAGATATAAGTAATATGGGAATATGCCGTAGAAGGCGATAGCTGGTGAATAGCTGCAGCAGTGTACCCGGCGCTCTGCGACCAGCTTCTCTGTAAAGATGTACACCAGCTGCTGATGTACATTTGGCCAAGCAAGCTGCTCCTTCGCAGCGCACCGAGGAGACGCACTGGATGCAGATAGCAGCTCACACCTCCTGCCAAAGTGCTCATGTAGCCCCAAGAATCCATGTGTGTGTGTATATATAAATATATACACGCACACATATAGCTTTTATATATATATATATATATATATATATATATATATATATATATAAAAAGCAACACTGGGAATATGCCAAACCAGAGTCAGATATTTAGTTGAATGTTATGTTGTCAGTGTCGTTTGACTTCATTTAAACACTCCTGACACATTACAAAAAGGGTGAAATATGCCTTTATTTCTCTTGTTTGCTTCACTAAGAACTAGTAAAGAAACTAAAACGTTACCTGACCTTACCACTTTTCAGCGTTTCATGAATAGAGTGATATATTTTATGATATATTAAATAAGGAGACCGTGAGAGGTCAGGTGTCCCATTTATTTTGGCCAATCAGGGTTCCTGTTTCAACTGTTTTTTTTTACTGGCTCACTTTCCCACTGGACAACAACCCACTAACATCTGGCTTTTGACTTCATTTCCTTCCCGGGACAAATGACTGCAGCAGTTACGGATATTTATCGGCTCTGATCGCTGGACACCTGGATGGACACAATCATTTTTAGCCTTTTTTTCATCACGTTATGTGACGCAGATTGAAGTGAATATATAATAAATAAAACCAACAGGTTTTATCATTTATCATCACCATCATTTTATCTCACTGATCACTGAAGTGCTGTTCATTCAAACTCCACAGAACAGATAAAGTTCATCAGAACCGTCGCAGTTAGTCTTTCCACTGGTCCAACAATCACCAGAAATAAACTCTTAATTCACAGAGGTAGAGGTGGAAAGAAACAGCTGTTATATGCGTACATCAAAGCCACCAGACTCCGTTAACAGAAACAGTCATTTTACATTGCTGATCGTCATAAAACACGTTTCATTAAAACTCAAAAGAAATAAAACTCATCAAACCGTCTCAGTGAGTCTTTCCACTGCTCTGGTTTGAGAGTGTGAAAGAGAAACTGAATCAATAACAGAGAGACGAAGTCACCACAGTAACATCTGCATTAACCATCTTTCTTGGTTTGTGATGTTGAACGTGACACACCAATAAAAAGAGCAGTCTGTACCTGTTTTTAACGGATGTGCCGTGTTTAAAAAAACTTGGATTTGCATGCAGATTTTAGTGGGTATTAGTCAGCAGCGACAGCAGTATATCAGATATTATCGGCCCGTAAAGTCAGCGACCACTGAAGTGGCTGACTCTTTGATTTATCAACAGTTTTGTGCTTGACGAGTGACAGTGTGTCATCTTCTGTTGGTTCGACAGTGACAATAAAATCTGCATCTGAACTGATTCCTCTGCATGTGAGATGTGATGTCTGTGGGCTTTTACACTATGGATGATGTCGGTGTCGTTCTAGACGTGGTGTAGGTCACGGTGATTGTGAAAGCCCAGTGAAAATGAGGAGTAATGCATGGTGTGGTGTCACATAGCACCCTGAAGGTGTTGGAGCAAGGAAGGCACAGACTAGGGAGCGTAGTGAGGAGGTTGAAGAGCAAGCAACGAAAACGACAAGAGGAGAAAGTAGAGAAAGAAATTAATGCATGAAAGAGTGTGATGGAGAGACTTCTCTCCCATCCACGATGTCGTGTCCAGTTTCTTTATTAAGGAGAATGTATGGACTTTATTGAATGGACAGCAGAAATGGAAATGTTACAGAAACGACAACTATCTCTGCCTTTCATGGCTAGCTGATAGACATGCCCCCTCCTCCTTTCACAGTCTATCTGTGAAGAGTGATTGCAATGAGCTCAGACTGTGCTGAATTATGACAGATAAGGAGAATCAATATTGGGGGTGGGTAGAAAAAAGAGGGAGAGAAGTGAATATTCAGAACACTTACAGCCTTTGAAATGATCCGTTATCAATGGATATGTGTATGTGGGCTAGTTGGTGTGTGTGTCCACATGTTCATCTGGTCGTTGGAGGAGTTTGCATGTTAAGATCACCTGTGTTTGGACCGCTCGCTCCCCGTCTCGTCTGTTTTTGTCAGTAGGTGTGTGTGTAATGAGGCCAAGGAGAAGTCATTTGTCATGCCATCTGATAGTGTAGCACCAAGCACCGGGCTAAAGCTCCCTGAGCACAACCGTGAGGGGTTGGGGGAGGGGGCGTTGATTGACAACGATAGATAGCTGTCAGTCACTGAGAGCGAGTGGAGGGGGAGCAGGGGGGCGGCGGCCCGGGGCGGCCCGGGGCGACGGCCCGGGGCGGCCGGGGCGGCGGCGGCGGCGGCGGCACGCTGACATTTAGCTCAACCACAAGCTTGTCGGCTGGATGATGATGGAAAGTCAGAAAACTAGATATTTTCCCAAAATACATGATATTGGACTAAAATGTTGCTCTAATCAGTGATGACAAATACAGATCAAATGTGCTGAGAGGTTTGTTTTAAATGTTATCAACCAAGCAGGAGTCGAAATCATTTATAATCACTGTTTTTTAGGATGTAGGCTATAGATTACAGTTACCATACCCTTAAAGTGACACCAAAACCAATAGTATACTTCATTGATACCTTTTTTTCTACATTCATTCATTGATCCTCATCATGTAAATGGAAACTTTCAGCTGCGTAAAATGCCACCGCTGCGTTAGTTTTTATCCGACGCCACAGCCGACTGCTTTTGACTTCCTCACACCACAGACTGTCAGCCTTGTAGCTGCTGCAGTAGTGGGCCAATCACATGTTGGATTAAATCAAAGAACGCTCGTGGTGATTGGCTGTGAGCAAAAGCATATAAACAGACTCTTTTTTTTCTAGATCTGGGTCCAGAATGGACCAAATGCAGGTATTGTTTGACTGGAGAAGTTTGATACTACTTGATACTGGGTTATTTCAGCTGAGACCTTAAAAGGTGGTAAATATGGGTTTGGGAGCATTTCTAATGGTGACCATGAGCCAGTGGCTAACAGCGCTAGCAGCGCTAGCAGCGAAAGGCCCCTGAGGTTTACAGTGTTAACCGGAGGGTGGGTGCTACGGGACGCGTTATCAGGTGTAATCACCCATCAGCCATTGTGCACGGTCACGTGCACTGAAAGCATGCATGGCCCACAGAGAAAGTCAGATAACGGCACACAGAGTCCTCCTCAGCGCTCTGGGTTTGGTATAGAGCACCTTTACAGGTATCAAGCACCCAGCCATAATCATCACATGCATGTAAAATCACAAATAAATAACAAATTGATTGCAGTAAGTTGTGCTTCACTCTAATGTATTACAACAGACTAAAACAGCGAATGCACAAAATACCAAAACTTTAACAACCAATATGAGGTTGTTTGCTCGGGGCATGAATTTATATTACCTATTTTTGAGGAAATAATATCATAATAATTATAATTATAATATTATAGTAGATATAAAGATTCAATTAAACCCTTAAAAGAATATTGAATTAATATGCCACCCTTTTTTTTTTTTTTTTTCTCTTTTTTTTAATTTTTTTTTTTATTTTTAAAATTTTTTTATTTTTTTCTTTTTCCATTAAATCCAACAGAAAGACTAAAACTAGCAATGAACCGATCCTTCTAATAAGTATTATCTGTGTAGCCAAAGTCATTATTGTTGTATTTAACGATTTATTTGGAGCCATCAGCCTTTGGGCTGAAGACCACCGACGTGAAGTGAAAAAGTGGGCAGACCATCCCACTGCTGGTTGTGGTGTGTTGGGATTTGTTGAGGTACAGAGATGTAGAATATTACCAGTCTAGTGATCTAACTGCAGTCATACTGTACACATGTACACATGTATAAAAAGGGTTTATTTGGTTGGGGAGTTCTTCCTTATCCGCTGAGAGGGGCGTATCCTGTGTAGACTGTAAAGCCCCTGAGGCAAAACTGTGATTTGTGATTTTGGGCTGTACAAATAGAAATCAAACTTGAATTGACTTGACTGGCTACCAACACAGAAATCAGTGAAGACAATATCAGTGTCTCAGAATGACATGGCCAGCGCTCGTCAGGCTACCAGAGAAGATATAGAAAGAATAAACCGTGACACTGAGGTCAAATAGACTGTAGCGCACGTCAAGACCGACATCGACCCTGAAACAAAACCCAGCTCGAGAGCCTCCCTCCCTTCGTCCTCCTCACACAGCTCTCACATTCTCCCTCTCTTTTCTCTTTCATTCTTTCATTCGGTCCCTATTGAGCAGCAGAGTTGTCGCTCTCTTTCACAGCCTTTCCTGGGCGAGAGGGGAACAATGTAAGCACACTTTGCTCCCCTGAATGCGTGTTAGAAACCCAATCAGGCCCTCTTATTCCCCATATTCATTTTCTTTCTTTTTTTCTTTCACACTCACTTTCTGCCGGGGGGGGGGGGGACTTAAACAGGCTCGCTGTAAAGGCAAACTCCTCTCTGTTCTCCCTTTTCTTTTTTCCCGCCATCAGCTCTTTCTTCCTGCCTTGTCTCTGCAAGCACAAACACATACTTTCCATCAATAGAAAGGGACAAAAGAGGTGAGAGTGAAAAAGACTCCTCCTCACAAAAGACGTCATAATTGATTGTAAATTGAGAAACATCTCTCTGTTAAACTACTCTTTTATTCTACGTTTCTCTCCTGTTTTCGTGTCACCAGTTCGAAACAGTTGGAGGGAAAAGATTAACTTCATTAAAAAGGGTTTTCTGAGCTGTGTCCAGGATCACTTCCTCGTCCACCTTCCACATGATCAACACTCATTACATCCGTCTGTAGTGAGCAGTGCGTTGACATTTCTAACAGTCGTGTTTTTGCGTCGTCACTGGCGGGTTCAGCGTTGCATAAAGCTCGATTTATGTCACAAGGGGTTAACGTCGGTCCTGCTGTAGATACCTCCAGTGTTGATTAATATTACTAAACGTGGAATCACCTGTTTAAAAGCTCTCCTGCAAAATTAGATAGACGTATGATACTTGATCCGCCTGTGTCGTGTTTTAAGAGTGCTTTCACACCTAACCGTTTGGTTCTGATAAAACAAACTCAGGTCTGTTTGCCCGGTTAGTTTGGTTTGGACCTGAAAAGGTGGGTCTCTGTCCATTTCCAAGTGGACTCTGGTGCAGTTATTGTGGTCTAAAAGCACACAAACCAACAGGATTTTATGGTAGCAGATATGTGATTCATGTGTGATTTCTAAAGATAAACTAATAAATCCATCCGCGTACTGTGAAGTCTGTATCCACTATGTGATTAATAGGTGAAAAGCTGTTAAAACTGTGGTCCTGTATCCGATTCTGTGTACGTTGTCAGTTCATTAACTCCGTGTGCTCCCCGACATTCACGCTATTCGTTTGATTTGCTGTTTAATAATATCAGTTATTAACCAAAGAACATAAATATACCAGGACTGTCAATATATATCATTGTTAGTAGTTAATTGATTTACAATAATAAGTATACACATTTACATCAAGCAGCATATTTAGCCCCTCCCTTGTGATTAATTTGCAATTAATCTAGATTAAGTATGTACAGTCAGAGGATTAATTGCTTAATATTTTAAATGAATGACAGCCCTAAACAACTACACATCAGAAACATTAAGTCCTGCACAAACTTCTGCCCGTCACCAGAAGTTGATTTCCCCATGTGGGACCAGATGATGAACGATGACAATCACCAAAACTGACCCATCAACTCGTCATCTGTCCGTCTGTGTAACTTCATGTTTGCCTCTCTGGTTTGTACAAAGTCAGCGTGAACAGGAACTGGACCAGAACCAAAACGCACCAGCGTTTGCCATGTGGTATATATAATATATTCTCCACATTAAGTGTTCAAATCCTTTCACTCACTTTTAAATATAGACAGATACTGTCCGTTGCATGCACTTAAAGGGACAGTTCACCCCAAAATCTAAAATACATATTTTTCCTCTAACCGTAGTGCTGTTTGGAGAGATGGGACGGTCGTAGATATGTCTGCTTTCTCTCCGCTATAATGGAGATAGGTGACGCTCGTCTTGTGGTGCTCAAAGTGCCACAGAAATACCTTTGAAACAGCAATATCTCTTTCCAGAAATGTGTGGTAATTAAAGGGTAAAAACAGACAGAGAAGGCTTTGGAAGTCAGAGAGGAAGATGAAGAGAAACAGATTGATAGACTGGGAAGATCTACAGAGGCAGTGAAACAAACGAGCGCTGCAACAGGTCGGAATTAGATCAACGCTATCAAGCAGCCCAGATACAAGCTGTGATACCTGGGAGAGATGGGTGTGTGTGTGTGTGTGTGTGTGTGTGGCTGTTAATCTATTTATTTACCTGTCATTGGCTGCGATAATGGTTTTCATCCCGTCTCTCTCTCTTTCTGTCTCAGTCTATCTGGTGATGGGGGATTGGGTTTCGTGTGTCGCTTGATAATCAAACCTGTATTTTCTCATCAGACTCTAATCAGACCAATTACACGCGTGACGGAGAGCGTGGGCAGGTTGATGTAGGGGAGCGATAAGGACGCGCGCACACACACACACACACACACACACACACACACACACACACAGACTTTGGGATTAAGCGCTCTGTCTTGGGGTTTCTGCGTCTCTTATCGGGGACAACCATCCCTGACATGACCCGTCAGCAGTCATGCCAAAGGTGTCTCTCACTCACATGGCCCATGCATGCAATGCACCAAATACAACCCAAAAAGAAACCAGGCTTCTCCAGTCTCATCAACCATTGTCACCCTTCCATCCATTTTAATCTCAATTTTGCAGGTCAGCACTACTTGTAACCAGTACTGGGACGATTCAATGCCGTCACCATACTTGGGGCTGATTCGATATGCGTCGCCATTTTTTTTTAAATTTATTGTGAATTTTGTTGACTCAGTATCTAAATTAATACATCAAGAATGTCAGCGATGTCCTGAAATCAGATATATCAGGATCATTGCCAGGAATTATTTATTACATTTTTTATCCAGTGACCCAAAAATCAAATTTGCCTCACAAATTAGTGGTATTTTCTTTTTAATTTTTAAGGGATATGTAATTTTTTAAACCTCTGAATATAATCAACCAGTCTTGTTTCCATAGATGTTTTTTGTGCAAGAATAAAAGCTGTAACTTCCGTCTACCTTCGTATAGACTCAAACAAAGCAAATACTGTATATCAATTCTGGCATAACTGCGATACATAGGTGAATCGATTTTTTTCTCCACCCCTACTTGTGACATGATTGTGGTTCTGTGAATCTGTAACTTGAAGGTTTGCATCTTGTTTTTTTGCAGGCGTATGATGGCTTTGCCAGCCTGGGTATCTCCCGTCTCCTGGAGCCGTCAGACATGGTGCTGCTGGCCATTCCTGACAAGCTAACAGTGATGACCTACCTGTACCAGATCCGGGCCCACTTCTCTGGCGAGGAGCTCAACGTGGTGCAGATAGAGGCCAACAGCAGTCGCAGCACCTACAAGGTGGGCGACTTCGAAACGGACACAAACGCCTCCATAGGTCAGGACAAGTTCTACGCTGAACTCAACGACGTGCAGCACCGCCAGGCTAGCTCTGAGCCCGCTGAGTCTGCTGGTGGTGTTAACGCTGAATCTAATGGCACTAAAGCCGCTGAGGAAGAGGTGACGGAGCCGGGTTGGAAGGCCGAAGTAGGAGCGGTGAGCTTGCCAGCAGCGAGGCCTTTACAGTCCTCCCCTCCCGTCCCATCGCCACGCACAGCGTTAGCCACCTCGGCAACAGACTCGACCCACGCGACACCGTTGAGCTCCGAGGACAGGGGGAATCTGCTCAAAGCCAACACTTTGGACCTTAGTGAGTTACCGCAGAGAGTAGAGAGAGAGATGGAGAGGGAAAGGCAGCAGAAGGACGAGGCGGGAGAGGAACGAAGTGCAGACCCAGGGTCCCCCACCAGGAGAGGGACCTGCTCGCCCCACCAGAAACTGGGCTTCTCCTATAACAGGGATGCTGACCTCATCAAGAAGAAGAGGGCCAGCCTACGTCACTCGGAGTCTGAGCCCGCCTCAGACACCAGCTCCCCCCCAGTCAACCACACAGACACGCCTCCCAAACAGGTGAGCACAGTCCACAGGTAAATACACGAGAAGAAAGCACCAGAGTACCGGATATGTTTAGAAAGCTCTGCTGTGAGGTCATCTCTTAAAGTACCATCTTTTCTCCCTTTTGGGAACTACGTTCAACTGTTGATTATTTTCTTGATTAATCACTAAGTTGTTTGGTTTATAAAATGTCACAAAAAACTAGTGTTTCCCAAAGCCCAAGTCTGCAAATGTCTTGTTTTGTCCACAACTCAAAGACATTCAATTTACTGTCGTAGAAGAGTAAAGAAACCAGAAAATATTCACATTTCAGAAGCTGGAATCAGAGAAATACACTTTTTCCTCTAAAAATACTCAAATCGTTCAAATCGTCTCTTTAAGTCGACCACAGTCGGCGTCCTGTTGCTCACGCTCGCACTACCAACACACACGACTAAATTTGATTGACAGGCAACATGTTGATAAACGTTAGCAGCGCTGGCAGCTAAAACTACGATATCACTATGTATTTCACACGATGGCAGTAATGTTATCGTACCAACGAAGGTCCCTCCATGAACTGATGCTGATCCTGGGGTTAACTTTTCCTGATTCAGCCTCCTGACCGTGGTCAGAAGACACAGGAAACACTGTAGTTTTAGTCTCCTGAGCAGGAGTCAGTAATGATAATGTGTGTCTGATGGCGCTGCAGCAGTTATTTCTGTACACTGTGGAGGAACTTCACAGAAAGTGAAAAGCTGAGTAACGTCGCTGACGTTGCTTTCGTCAAACTTAAGTTCAGAGCGTTAAAACCGGGAAAAAAATGGGTAAATGGGGGGTAAAATTAGGGCTGCACAATTATTAAGGAGTTATGACCTGTTTAACTTCCTATCACTACCTCTAAGCAGCTTATAACATATAATTTAAACTACTAATTACTGATTTTTTTAATCAATACAAATAAAATAATTCATGCCTTAATCATTTGAATTTTGTGTTTTTATTGCAGTAACCACTATAGATGACAATAAAGTAAAAGGAGAACATTTAGAGTTTTTGACGGTTTAAATTTATCACAACATTGATGTGAAAATTAATTTATATTTAAATATGCTGCAGCCTCTGTTAGAAAACACTGAAACTTGGATCACTGGGCGTCATGTCTTTGGAGTCACACGTCAAGTCAGAAAAACATAAAGCTGGTTGTAAATAACCAGCAAACGGCTGCAGTCAGCCAGTATTGATCCACGTCGGGATCTAGAGCATCAGCTCCAGTCGACCTCCAGACGGCGTTTGGAGCTCCACCTCCACTAAAAGCTGAGCTGATCTGGACTTTACTCTCAGTAACGAAGCATCAGTCATATAGCAGCAACGATCATACGGATGTCCCAGTTTTCTTTCACATCCTCAGTACTTTCATACCAGTATGGATGTAAATTAGGTCTTAAATTACATCCGTAATGGTCTGGTCTCATGAAGTCTTAAATCTGACTTGTTAAAACCTGCAGATACCCTGTGTATATATATACTTTCTTTAATCCATTATCAAAGTAGCTGGTGATTGATTTAATAGTTGACAACAATCATTGCAGCTCTACTTTGTACAACAGTTTTGTAAGAGCTGACATCATTTTATTAACATGCTGAATATTTCTACTTTTTATGTTTGATTAATCTGTTTTAATAAAAGAGAATCAAATGAGTCGCTAGTTGCAGGGATACAGAAACAAGAATATTTTGAATGTAGTTAAAGATGTCAGTGAGAGATACATTAAACTGTCTCAGTTAATTATAAATGCTGCACCTTAAACAACCTCTGGATCAGTCCGTGTGATGTAGTCAGGTATTAAGATTCTGACAGTGTTTACCTGCAGCGACCTGCCGGCCCCTAAATGGATTGTTCATGTTTTTATCCTCGCACCCTGGCTTTGATTGAAACTTTCACTGCGACATCAGTCATAAGACAGAGGATGTGCTGAACACTCATTCCCTGCTGGAGCTCACTAAGCTTCAAATCCCGACCTCGTCGATGCCGCTGTGGAGATGACCGTACCGAAAGTCTCCCGTTCTGCATTAGATGTTGTCGTCGCCTGTCTCGTTGCCGAGACCCAGACGCATCGAGGCCCGGGCCCTTAACATGTGGCGACTATAGCGGCACCCAGGAGAACCCCCTGCTTTTGACATTTCATTATATTTTTCATTATATTTCTCATCCCTTCAGTTGATGGCAGTTGGTGCCGTGACTGCTCAGGCGTGGCGACGCTTTGCACAGAGCACACCTCATCTCACGCGCACCTTAATGCGTGCGCACACACAGTCACACAAACGCACACTGAATGCATTGCTGCCTGCGTTGGTTAACCCCAGATTACCGCTTCCTGTTTACAAGTCGAAAGGTCACAGGGCAGGCGGGGGGAGGCGGGTGCAGCAGGGGGGTTATGACAGCTATGACACCCCATTTTGATCTGCTGTTATCAAGTTAGCGGGATGCATCCTCGCCTGCAGCCAGGCCACATTTGACTTGTTGAAAGGATAAACATGTTTCAGTGCTGTAAACAGCTAATGTTGCTCTGTCTGTCGAAGCCAAATGTAAAAGCTCTGTTTGCCCTCTTTGCACCCCCTTATAATACAGCCAGGATTACCTCGCAGATAAAAGTCTAAGCTAGGTGTGTTTTGCTTCCTTGTCAAAGCCGTCATGCTCTCCACACCACTGGACCCAGACAGGGCTGTAGGCTGGCCCTGTACATCAGGGGAGATACACCCTGCTCCTGCTTCTGGGTCCGCTTGTCTTAATTCTCTCCCACCTCCACTGTACATGAAGGAAATGTGACAGCTGGTTGTCTGAAAACGTGCTACTCCAGGGAAAAATCATTTTCATGGCATGTCATTTATTTAGGCATTATGTTTGACTACATTACACAAGTTAATTAATAGTTTAAGATTCATACATGAGGGAAAACCCATCCAAACAATATTATTTGTTACACTATGTTTATTTTAGACCCTGCGAAAACACCAATCCTCCCATTCACTGGAATGGCGCTAGTGCGTTTGGGCTGCGGCGGGGGGGGGGGCACAGGGGATGCTGGGGAGAAAAAAAAAAAGCACATCAGCCTTTGGCGAAAAGTTAAAACAGAAGCTGCGATGGGCAATCATGTAATGCCCATTTAAATCAACAAATCAGCAAATGGTTATCACTAGAAATGGGCCGTTAAAGTGGAACTCCCACACCGCTGCACAACCCTGCACTGATCGCCGCCACGCCTGATTTGGTGTTAATGCAGCTTGTTATTTGGCTGCACACCTGTAGTTAATGTTGGATTTTCTCTTTTTAAGGAGTCAACACCTGCCCCTGTATCAAGCCCACCTGCTGAGAAGGTGAGTACAAGGCTACATATGTAAAAAAACATAATTCTGATATTTGTAGAGTCAGAAAGTGCTTTTCCCCACCATACACTCTATACATACACCATACACCACCCTCTGTGAGACTAAAATGCTTTTATTGTCTCAGCATAGTCATGTTAAACTGAGACATGAAGCCTTCGTCAGGGAGTCACAAGTAATTGGGGATGTGTTTTCATATGTTTAACTGAGGAAAGGACACAGTTGTATGAGAAATGAGCTGTACTGGTTGGACATTGTAGTAGAAATATACTCCATGGAAAAACTGACATACTATCTACGGACTAAGGCAAGGACCCACGGGCAATGATGCTCATAAAAGCATGCTCACACTTAAGTCTAAAGAAGGGCCACGTTCCTAGAAGCCCAGAAATGACCGGGCCAAAATGTGAAAACTTAGGGCGGTACCCCATGTCTTTTATTTTTATTTATTTAATTATTGTCTTTTATGTTTGTTTGCTATATTAATTTGTTGTTGTTTGTATTGTTTGAACTGTTCTATGTTAAAAAAAAATTGCAAAAATATAAATAAAAAGTAAAAAAAAGAAGAAGAAATGAGCTGTATCGTTTTACATTATCACGCTCATCATGCTCTGTCGTTACACACAGAAGGTGCTGTCTCGTCAGGAGGAGCTGAAAGAGAGAGCCAGACTCCTCCTGGAGCAGGCCCGCCGAGACGCTGCGATGAAGGCCGGCAACAAGAGCGTCCCCAACTCAGCCGTCACAGCACCAAACAGAGCCGCCAACGTCTGCGATGTAAGTCAAACTGTGTGTGTGGACCTAAACCGCTGACAAGCCGCACTCTGGCACCTGTATCTTAAACAAAGACTGTAGGTGAGGCTCAGTTTGGGTCAGTCTGGATCTTCAGGACTCTGAGGAGATGACAGGTCTGTCTGTAAAAGCTGCGTTTCAGTTGTTTTCTCTGCCTCTTTGCTCCGTGCACCGTAGAGTCACCGTAGAGGCACCGTAGAGTCACACCGTAGAGTCACACCGTAGAGTCACACCGTAGAGTCACGGTAGAGGCACCGTAGAGTCATACCGAGCCTGAGAGGCACCGTAGAGTCACACCGTAGAGTCACCGTAGAGTCGCACCGTAGAGTCACACCGTAGAGTCACCGTAGAGTCGCACCGTAGAGTCACACCGTAGAGTCACACCGTAGAGTCACCGTAGAGTCACACCGTAGAGTCACACCGTAGAGTCGCACCGTAGAGGCACCGTAGAGTCACACCGTAGAGTCGCACCGTAGAGGCACCGTAGAGTCACCGTAGAGTCACCGTAGAGGCACCGTAGAGTCACACCGTAGAGGCACGTAGAGGCACCGTAGAGTCACACCGTAGAGTCACCGTAGAGTCGCACCGTAGAGTCGCACCGTAGAGTCACCGTAGAGTCGCACCGTAGAGTCACACCGTAGAGTCACCGTAGAGTCGCACCGTAGAGTCACACCGTAGAGTCACCGTAGAGTCGCACTGTAGAGTCACACCGTAGAGTCACCGTAGAGTCACACCGTAGAGTCACACCGTAGAGTCGCACCGTAGAGGCACCGTAGAGTCACACCGTAGAGTCGCACCGTAGAGGCACCGTAGAGTCACCGTAGAGGCACCGTAGAGGCACCGTAGAGTCACCGTAGAGTCATACCGTAGAGTCACCGTAGAGGCACCGTAGAGTCACACCGTAGAGTCACCGTAGAGTCATACCGTAGAGTCATACCGTAGAGGCACCGTAGAGTCACACCGTAGACTCACACCGTAGAGTCACCGTAGAGTCACACCGTAGAGTCACACCGTAGAGTCACACCGTAGAGTCACACCGTAGAGTCACCGTAGAGTCACACCGTAGAGTCACACCGTAGAGGCACCGTAGAGTCACACCGTAGAGTCACACCGTAGAGTCACACCGTAGAGTCACACCGTAGAGGCACCCGTAGAGTCCACCGTAGAGTCACACCGTAGAGTCACCCCCGTAGAGTCACACCGTAGAGGCAACCGTAGAGGCACCGTAGAGTCACCGTAGAGTCACACCGTAGAGTCACACCGTAGAGTCACCCCGTAGAGTCACACCGTAGAGGCACCGTAGAGTCACCGTAGAGTCACACCGTAGAGTCACCGTAGAGTCACCGTAGAGTCACACCGTAGAGTCACACCGTAGAGTCACACCGTAGAGTCACCGTAGAGTCACACCGTAGAGTCACCGTAGAGTCACCGTAGAGTCACACCGTAGAGTCACACCCGTAGAGTCACACGTAGAGTCACACCGTAGAGTCACACCGTAGAGTTGTACAGCATCACCTCAGTGTGCTGGAGCAGCTAATAGAGTGACCACCAGCCACTTCAGCAACCTCGTGTCACTTCCACAGTACTTTACTCTCTGCTCGCTACACTTGCAACATGCTGGAAAAGCCGCCTCGTCCTGTGGCAGTCCACTTTGTGGAACACTTTATGAACACTTTATTAACTTCTGCTCACTCTCTCTTATGGACTGCTGAGCGTCCTGAACAACCCCAACACACGTCTCTCTCTTTTAACATTTCTCTCGCTTTCAGTCTTGGTCATCTTGACTTCGCACAATTTTCATGACATCCCGACCAAATTTGCTGCCCCCTCAATTTCCCCGAACAGCGAGTAAATGTTGTACACAAACACCTGTCAGCAAAAGTACATTCACGGTAAAGGAGGGTGGGAATCGCTGTTCCGAAGCAAACTAGACTAGAGAAGACGTGAGTGAAATTGCCAGCTCTGAACCGAGCACGCTCCACTGAACATAATATACTGGAGGGGGGGGGCACGCTGATGGACCAGGAGTTACCCTGGGAAAGCACTGCTGTCAAATCCTCAGTGACGTTTCCAAATGTTTCAGAAAAAGGAAAGGGCGTCTTGTGAGAATTGTGACGACAACGGATTTGAGGGTGAAATGAAATAAATAGCCTTTGGTAATAAAATATCTAAAAGGCAGCAGCCGCATGCCCCTGCATTTGCTGCCTGAATCCTTAAAGAGATATATGCCCTTGAATTAGATGTTTTTTACAGTGTGTGTGTTTGTGCACATCAGTGTGTCAGCATGCAAATGTGCGTGTTCAAGTCTGCGTGCCGGCCACAGGAATAACCACCAGCATAATCTGAGGAACTAAATGAGGAGCTTCCAAGGACTGGTGGCGTTAAAAAGTCTTCAGAGAAAGAAAGCAAATTAAAAGAGATTTTCAAAGCTGTGGCAGTGCCGATATATTTCCTTAGCGACAAAAAAAAAAGGTCCTCTTCTGTCCCTTGTTGTGCGTCAAGATGGCTGACTTCACTTAGATTAGCTCCTTAAAGTCGGCAGAGCCAACCCGCCGCTCTCCCTCTCCCTCCTCCTGATTTCCTTACTCATTTCCAAGGACAATTGGTTAATAACCCCCCCCCCTCACACACACACACACACACACACACTGCTCCCATGCATGAAGCGAGGAGGAGGAGGAGGAGGGGCGAGAGGAAGATATTGAATTGTTTACACTTTTTTTAATAGAAAACATTGATCAAATGAATACGACTGGCCTCGAGGCCAATGTGCTGATAATTGTTAGTGATTCAGATTAGATTACTTGATGTCTTGTTTTGATTAGTGTGTGTGTGTGTGTGTGTGTGTCCATGTTATCAGCTGGAGAGGCCTGAGCCTTTCCCATTTAACTCTCCATCCCTCTAAGTAGGTGCTTTGCGGTTTAGCGTGCATAAGGTATAATTTAATTCAATTAAAGCAGGCTTCATTCTTCCAGGGAAGTGGCTAATGTGGGGGCAGCACAATGATTTGGGCCGAGGGAGAGGAGGGGGCTGCGTTAGCTGTTTGGGGGTGTAGCGTTCAAAGCACAAATGACAAATCAGTATCAATGAACTAAAATCATGTCTTATTCAAAGCTGCAGAAGATTTTTATGGGACAGTAAAGATGATTTGATAAGTTGTTGATGATAATTGCAGCATCTTTTCTAATTGAGAGTTTTGGTATTTTTATGGTCACTGGTGGGAAATCACAGGAAAAGGTGAATCAGATCTTCACGTTAAATTAGGCTACACTTTCTGTTTAAATTGTCTTTATATGCAGTACTTCATTTAACTGTCACCAGCTGAATAATTAACCCTCTGTCCCATCATGCACCTGTCCGTGTTCTCATCAGAAACATAGCGTATATCCCTGTTCATCCAGGACACACCTCTGGTTTTTGTTTTACAAATCCTGATGAAATGATGCACATCACAGTCTGAAGAGCTGCCCTCTTCGTCGATACGTCGACTTATTGATCGTTGACTGAGATCAAATCAACAAATCGATTAGTTGACGTCGTATGATTGTTAGTCGACTAAGAATGTCTTTGGTCGAGGACAGCCCTAGTTTACAGCAGAGCTTCTCAAACTTTTGCGGCCAGGGACCCTTTACAGGATAGATCATTTTGTCTGTGACCGCCTCATATTCATAACCATTAATACTTACTACCATACAGCATGTACTTTTAGCCATCAGCACTATTTGTATTGGAAAAGTCGTACAGCACAGTTATGACACAAGTGTCTGAGCTTTGGTTTCCCCTCAGTGTCCATACACTGTTCCTCATAATATTCTTCTTCCAACTAAGTGTACAGGGAGGAAAAACAACATGTTTATACTTTATACAACATGAGGAGAGAAGAGAGGATGCATATAGAAAAGAAACTGAAAATTAATAAATAAATAAAAATGAGAAATTAAATTAGAAATCAGAAGAAAAAATAGAATTAGAGCAAACAGAATAATAATAAATAAAACTAAATAGTGAAAAATAAATGAATAAATAAATAAGCAAAAGTAAAAGAAACAAAGTAAACAGTAATAATACATCACAGTGAATAAATAAATACCAACAAAAAGTGAATAAATGAATAAAATAAACTAAATAAATAAAAAAAAACCCAAGTTGTTACATATTCATTTAATTCATGTCAGTTAGGAAAAAACATGTTACTGGGACCGTAAAACTTTTTAACATGACTACTTCCGACCGGTTTCAGCTTGACTCATGTTATTACTGCTCTGTTACTGCTGTTATTACTGCACTGCTGCTCTCAGTGACTCAGACGATTAGAAACACCAGTTAAATGCTAACGTTCAGTAAATGCTTTGACTTTATAACAGTGAACATGTTCCACCGTTTTCAATTCAACAAATCCTGACAGAAGTTATCATAACAGAAATTATCATAACAGAAGTTATCATCATAACAGAAGTTATCATAACAGAAGATCTCATAACAGAAGTTATCATCAACAGAAGTTATCATAACAGAAGTTATCATCATAACAGAAGTTATCATAAACAGAAGTTATCATAACAGAAGTTATCATCATAACAGAAGTTATCATAACAGAAGTTATCATCATAACAGAAGTTATCATCATAACAGAAGTTGTCATAACAGAAATTATCATCATAACAGAAGTTATCATCATAACAGAAGTTATCATAACAGAAGTTATCATCATAACAGAAGTTATCATCATAACAGAAGTTATCACAACAGAAGTTATCATATAACAGAAGTTATCATCATAACAGAAGTTGTCATAACAGAAATGATCATAACAGAAGTTATCATCATAACAGAAGTTATCATAACAGAAGTTATCATCATAACAGAAGTTATCATCATCACAGAAATTATCATAACAGAAGTTATCATCATAACAGAAGTTATCATCAAACAGAAGTTATCATAACAGAAGTTATCATCATAACAGAAGTTATCATCATAACAGAAGTTATCATAACAGAAATTATCATCACAGAAATTATCATCATAACAGAAGTTATCATCATAACAGAAGTTATCATAACAGAAGTTATCATCACAACAGAAGTTATCATCATCACAGAAATTATCATAACAGAAGTTATCATCATAACAGAAGTTATCATCATAACAGAAGTTATCATAACAGAAGTTATCATCATAACAGAAGTTATCATCATAACAGAAGTTATCATAACAGAAGTTATCATAACAGAAGTTATCATAACAGAAGTTATCATCACAACAGAAGTTATCATAACTGAAGTTATCATAACAGAAGTTATCATCACAACAGAAGTTATCATCATAACAGAAGTTATCATAACAGAAGTTATCATCATAACAGAAGTTATCATCATAACAGAAGTTATCATAACAGAAGTTATCATCATAACAGAAGTTATCATCATAACAGAAGTTATCATAACAGAAGTTATCATCATAACAGAAGTTATCATCATAACAGAAGTTACCATCATAACAGAAGTTATCATATAACAGAAGTTATCATCATAACAGAAGTTATCATAACAGAAGTTATCATCATAACAGAAGTTATCATCATAACAGAAGTTATCATCATAACAGAAGTTATCATCACAACAGAAGTTATCATCATAACAGAAGTTATCATAACAGAAATTATCATAACAGAAGTTATCATCATATAACAGAAGTTATCATAACAGAAGTTATCATCATAACAGAAGTTATCATAAAAGAAGTTATCATAAACAGAAGTTATCATAACAGAAGTTATCATAACAGAGGTTATCATCATAACAGAAGTTATCATAACAGAAATTATCATAACAGAAGTTATCATCATAACAGAAGTTATCATAACAGAAGTTATCATCATAACAGAAGTTATCATAACAGAAGTTATCATCACAACAGAAGTTATCACAACAGTAGTTATCATAACAGAAGTTATCATAACAGAAGTTATCATAACAGAAATTATCATAACAGAAGTTATCATCATCATAACAGAAGTTATCATAACAGAAGTTATCATAACAGAAGTTATCATAACAGAGGTTATCATCATAACAGAAGTTATCATAACAGAAGTTATCATAACAGAAATTATCATAACAGAAGTTATCATCATAACAGAAGTTATCATAACAGAAGTTATCATCATAACAGAAGTTATCATAACAGAAGTTATCATCACAACAGAAGTTATCACAACAGAAGTTATCATAACAGAAGTTATCATAACAGAAGTTGTCATCATAACAGAAGTTATCACAACAGAAGTTATCATCACAACAGAAGTTATCATCACAGAAGTTATCATCACAACAGAAGTTTATCATAACAGAAGTTATCATCAAAACAGAAGTTATCATCACAACAGAAGTTATCATTATAACAGAAGTTATCATTATAACAGAAGTTATCATCATAACAGAAGTTATCATCATAACAGAAGTTGTCATCATAACAGAAGTTATCATCATAACAGAAGTTATCATTATAACAGAAGTTATCATCATAACAGAAGTTATCATTATAACAGAAGTTGTCATCATAACAGAAGTTATCATTATAACAGAAGTTATCATTATAACAGAAGTTATCATAACAGAAGTTATCATCATAACAGAAGGTATCATCATAACAGAAGTTATCATTATAACAGAAGTTATCATCATAACAGAAGTTATCATCACAACAGAAGTTATCATTATAACAGAAGTTATCATTATAACAGAAGTTATCATTATAACAGAAGTTATCATCATAACAGAAGTGATATCATAACAGAAGTTATCATCATAACAGCAGTTATCATAACAGAAGTTATCATTATAACAGAAGTTATCATTATAACAGAAGTTATCATTATAACAGAAGTGATCATCATAACAGAAGTTATCATTATAACAGAAGTTATCATTATAACAGAAGTTATCATTATAACAGAAGTGATCATCATATTATAATAACAGAAGTTATCATAACAGAAGTTATCATTATAACAGAAGTTATCATTATAACAGAAGTTATCATAACAGAAGTTATCATCACAACAGAAGTTATCATAACAACAGTGGTACACAACTAATCATAGTAGTTAAGCCTAGTTAACGTCAGAACATTTTGATTGATGATAGATTGACGTGATGTGTCACAGCTAACATGAGTGGTAGGAATGGGCCCAAAATGTTTATTATATTGGCGCTAATTGTCCCATCTGTACAGTAGTTATGCACTTTTAAACAATACAGCATAATTTTAGAATTTATTTATAATCTGCATTTGATTATTGTTAGTTTTAGTAATAATTTATTTGATAACTAGCTCTGAAAGCAGAAGTCCAGGAAAAGTTATTGCAAGCAGAAATATTGTACAATTTCTTCAAAAAACGAGTTCAGTAACAAAAACACATGCTTGTGCATCAATATATCTGCAGCATGTAAACACAAAAATACTGTATGTGAACACACTCACATTTCTATGTGTTATTATAACATAAATCCATGAATTTATGAGATTAGAAACCCTCATCATTACTTATCCATCGAAGATTAGAACTTTGTGGTGGGAGTTGAGAGGGGCAGAACTCTAGTCCAACAGATCAATGAGCTCTGATCTAACGTTCAGTCTGTGGCATATAAACTGTTATATATAAGCTTTGTGGTGGGAGTTGAGAGGGGCAGAACTCTAGTCCAACAGATCAATGAGCTCTGATCTAACGTTCAGTCTGTGGTATATAAACTGTTATATATAAGCTTTGTGGTGGGAGTTGAGAGGGGCAGAACTCTAGTCCAGCAGATCAATGAACTCTGATCTAACGTTCAGTCTGTGGCGTATAAACTGTTATATATAAACTTTGTGGTGGGAGTTGAGAGGGGCAGAACTC
>CAMQGK010000242.1:2197500-2290000 GCA_947000775.1 Pterois miles | reverse complement strand
GACAGAGACCGGGCAACAACGGCATCATGGGAGACATCCAAGGAGAAAACCACTGCTGACCAACAACTACTCAAAGGCTCGTCTCACATTTGCCTAAAAACATCGTGATGATCCCCATAAAAATATTCTGTGGACCAACAAGACAAAGGTTGAACTTTATGGAAGGTGAGCGTCCCGTTACATCTGGAGTAAAACTAACACAGCATTTCATATAAAGAACATGGTACCAGCAGTCAAACATGGTGGTGGTGGTGTGATGGTCTGGGTCTGCTTTGCTGCTTCAGGACCTGATGGAACCAAGCCTTCTGCTCTCTACCAGAAAATCCTGAAGGAGAACGTCCGGCCATCAGTTCGTGACCTCAAGCTCAAGACCACTTGGGTTCTGCAGCAGGACAATGATCCCAAACACACCAGCCAGTCCACCTCTGAATGGCTTTATAAAAACAAAATGACCTTAACCAGGCCGTTCATGCTGGAAAACCCTCCAGAGTGGCTGAAGTCGGCCAAAAAAAAAAGACTCTCCATTTATCACACATGCTTGTTTGCTGTTGTTGCTGCAAAGGGTGGCACCACCTGTTATTAGGTTTAGGGGGCAATTACCACGTAGGTTTGGATAGCTTTTTCCCCTAATGAATGAAATCATCATTTAAAAACTGCGTTTTGTATTTACTCATGATATCTATGTCTAATAATAAAATTTGTTTAATGAGCCAAAACATTTAAGAGACAAATATGCCAAAATATGAGAAATCAGGAAGACGGCAGATACTTTTTCACAGGATTGTACGTTTGTAAGTCAGCAAACAGCTGCAGCAGGTGACGTAGTATCTATAAATGAATGTTATGTAGTAGAATAGGGAATGACGGGTAGGTACATGCCGCTAAGATCCACCAACCGCACAGTCATCTGGACAAAGAGGACGAGCTAATGCTATGCTAAGAGAATGCTAACAAAACATCGCTGAACACTGCATATTTAATCTACTCATTTCTTGCTAAATGAAACCCATAACGTTAGCCTCGCGAGAAAGTCCTCTAAAAGGCGCGTGGGAGTGATGGTGGATGGATGAAACAAACGGCGGACTTTCACCGCAGCGTTTTTACTAAATCTAACTCGGTAGTTTTGTTGCCTTGTTGTTGTGTTTAGTTTGGAATCACAACGTTAATTACGACTTTCACACAGTCTGTGACCGTAATCTGGGAGGAAATCGGTGTGAAACCTAGCTGAGAATGCAGTTTATATCTATGGGAACATCATTTTGTCCTCTAACCAGAGACATTTAATCAATCATCTGCTCCAACATTTGATAACCTCACTACTCCAGATTATTAATATCCTAACTGCAGAATATTTGTGTTTGGACAAAAAGCTTTAATCCATAGTTGAAAAGGCCACCAGTGAAGGACCAAATAAAAAATGTCTATTTTGAAAATGCAAATATGGCCGTGTGCACTCTTTTTTTTTTTTGTCCTTTACTCCTCCTCCTCCTCCTCCTCCTCCTCCTCCTGTTCTCCTTTTCAACTTTCTCCCAGCAGTAATAGTTTTTCTCCAGGTCTCATTTTAATGTGGCTGCCGTCCCTTTCTTCTCCCAGCTCTCCTTTTTCTTTTCTCTTCTTCCTCTTCCTTCAGCCCCCCTCCTCTTCTCTCGCTCTCTCTTCTTTTTGAAGAATCTTTCCCTAATGAAACTAAATAGTTCAGTGGGCCGTGTGTGTGTGTGTGTGTGTGTGTGTGTGTGTGTGTGTGTGTGTGTGTGTGTGTGTGTGTGTGTGTGTGTGTGTGTGTGTGTGTGTGTGTGTGTGTGTGTGCTGAATTGGCTGCAGTGGAGATCAAAAGCAGCCTCTAAATTTTGTGTGTGTGTGTGTGTGTGTGTGTGTGTGTGTGTGTGTGTGTGTGTGTGTGTGTGTAACGAGCAAGAGAAAGACAGCTCTCTGAATTACATCACAAGAGCTGATCAAGCCATCAGAGAGGAAAGCTGTAACACACACACACACACACACACATTGCATACCTCCTCTGAACACATGTACCTTTCTTTCTTTCTTTCTTTCTTTCTTTCTTTCTTTCTTTCTTTCTTTCTTTCTTTCTTTCTCTCTTTGTCAAGTTATCACATGCCTCGTGTTCACATTTGACCAAGTGGAAGTGTCAAATGTTTTTCATGTCCACCCTGTAGCCCTCTCTCTCTCTCTCTCTCTCTCTCTCTCTCTCTCTCTCTCTCTCTCTCTCTCTCTCTCTCTCTCTCTCTCTCTCTCTCTCTCTCTCTCTCTCTCTCTCTAGGGCTGTCAAAGTTATAATAATAACACATTACTGCAGATTGTTTAACACCGCTATTTTCTTTTACCTATTAATGCAACTTGTAGTTTTCAGATTGTAGCAGGTTTAAAGCTGGAGTGAAGATCCTGGCATCGTATGAAAATAGTAATAATGAATCTATCTATCTATCTATCTATCTAATGAATCCATCGGTACCAACCAGGTCAGACTAGCTTGTTGAGAAGGAGGTTAAATAACGCTCTAAACTTACACTAAATGTGAAAAAACTGGCATGTCCATCTCCAAAGGGGTCCATTGACCTCTGACCTCCAGATGTGTGGATGTAAATGGGTTCTCTGGGTCCCCACCAGTCTCCCCTTTACAGACATGCCCACTTTCTGATAGTCCCAGTCAGTCTGGATCAAGTCATAGTCAAGTCAGCACTCTGACACACTGACAGCTGTTGTTGTCTGTTGGGCTGCAGTTTGCCATGTTCTGATTGGAGCAGATTGTTGATGCTAAAGTCAGAACCTGGGAGGGTTTCTGGACAATATCTGTTATTGATTAGTGTTGTTATTGATTTACTATAATAAATATATACATACATTTACATAAAGCAGCATATTTGTTCAGTTGTATCAGTTAGCAGATAAAATATGAAAATATGAAAATATTAATATTGAATGGTCATTGAATATGAAATTGCAGTAATCCCACTACTAAATTTGCTTTAGCTTGGATGGAAAGTTTAAATGACTTTGTGAGATAGAGTTTAACATTGATTTGATTGGCTATTTAATGTGTTCACAGATGTGTGCTTGTGTGTGCACATACATGTGGTAGCCATGATATTTTGTCCTCTTAAAGGAATATTTCACCCACATTGGTATATCAGTTACTCCCCCTGTCTTACCTTGAAATAAAGAAGTAGAGAGCTTTGTTTTCTCTCCAGCCGTCTCGGTGAATCAAAAAGAATCAAAAAACTGAGAAAAGCCTTGTTGAGTTGAAGTACATGGAAATAGTAAACTGCATCAAAACATCTGCTCACAAACTCCTAACTCAGAATAATCCCAGTCTCATTTATCCAGTCGTATGCTCACTATTTCCCAAACACATACGTATTCACTAAAACGTAACTATTATAAACACTTCCTCACAAACAGTCTCATGCTTACACGTTGCACTACTCATCCATCCGAGTCCCATGTGTTTTAAATAGTAATAGAAAAATAAATAAAACTGGATCATTATGCTGCACAAGTTCTCAATGTTTTTGAGTTTTTTTGACACAATAGTCCTAAAACCTCAGTCAGGAAGTCAGAAACTAAATGTCCCCACTGTGCATTTATATTTGTGTTTCCACTGCATCAGACGAAGTGTGAACGTTTGGAAAATTCACATGTAAAAGAGACACTGGTTTTCTGTGTTAATGAGCTTATTGATACAATAAGCATATGGAGTTAAGCCTCTCTTGTTTACTATTCAAGAAATCAGCTACAAAACATTATACGTCAATATTATTCAAACAATGTTCACTCCCAAATCCTGTTGACACTTAGACTACCAGGACTTGCATGTGGTTTGAATGGATGCTGTTCACGAGCTGCGGTGGTCTTGAGGTTTGTGTTTGACCAGTCAACACTGAAGTCCTGCAAACTCCACCCTGATAGTTCCTGGGCTGTCAGGAAATACTTCCTGGGGGGGGACTAGAACTGAAACAAACAAAATGTAGGGCACTTTCACAGGCCGTAGTGTTGGTTAGTTTTCTGCTTGGTCTGGTTTGGTTTCACAGTGCACAAATGAAGACAGACCAAATGAAAGACTAGTTTTCTGAGGGGCGTGTACAAAGGAGTGAATTTATCCTCTTTGTCTTGAGAGCTGCTGCTTCGGTGCAGGGCATCGCAGACTTTGAAATACTGCTGCTGATGTTTTTCTCTCTGCACTGATCTTCTGTCCTCTCCTCCAGTTGACTTTATAAACGCAGACTTTATTTATCAAATTCTGCATGTTGTCTCAGCCCAGATGTCAAGCAAACATCAGACCTGTACAGAAGTAAAAGTCCGTCCTCTCCCACTCATGTTAACCTGTTGTTTGCTTGAGTCCATCTCAACAAATGGCCACGCAAGCAGCCAGCATTTTGGTTCGCTCCCTGCAACCGGGTCGGGTCACGATCCGGTCCGAGAGTACCTCCCACAACAGTGTCATACCGGTTGTTTTGGACCTCACCAGAGTACGATTACTGTTCACAACGCCTACGAATATCCCAAACAAACCTACCAGTTCGATCAAAACAGACTAAATGCTGGCTTGTCAAAGTGCCCATAAATATCCAAACATTTTGAAATGCTGTATCTGCATTTAAGCAAAAACTGTCTAAATTTATCAGTCACTACTTTTCAAAACAGACAATCTGTCTTAGAAAGTAACCCGTAGACGAAGAGATGACTGTGATCGTTCTGACAGTAGCCCTCGTTGCACTGAACTATCAGCAGTGTCGGTGTGTGAGGACTCTTCAGAGAGGCCTTCAAACACTCTGATCCACCTTTCACTTGTCGGGGATGTTGTGCAGTTACAGGTTACCTGTGATTTTCTCTCACCTGCTGTCACAAAGTTCAGCTCATGTTCTCCTTCTCTTTCTTTCTACCTCTCCTTTTCTCCGTCCACCCCCCCCAGTAATTATCCTGTCTGTTTAAAGGGCAGAGCCTTCCCATCTCACTCGCCTGTCTGAGACCAGCTCCTCTGACTGCTGTGTTTTGTGTTGAGTCGTCTCGTTGCTCCACTCTACCTGTTCTACCTGTCCTACATTACAAGAGCCCTTGTTCAGCGCACGCAAGCACACACACACACACACACACACACACACACACACACACACACACACACACACACACACACACCTGCTGAGGACAAATGTGAGCACACACAAATGTATTTGCTCAAAAAATGTCAGCTTGATATTGCACAAACACACACACACACACACACACACACACACACACCTTTGTTCTGTGAGCATCAATATTTGTTTTATTCTTACAAAACCAAACAATATTCTGTGTAAAATACGCTCTGTTTGTAGTGTTTGTATGGCACATTTAACATGCAGCAGTCTCAGAATAATAGTCATTTATTTCCATAGGGACGAAGGGAAGTACGTAGCATGATGATGGCTATAAATAGGACATTTATTTAGGCATTGATTTATTCAAATACACACAGAATATTAACCAGGAAAACACACAAGAGACCACAACACAAACACAAAAGTACTTTCTATGACTATGTGAGTGATCCCCTTTTAAAAACCCTTTAAACTTGAATCATAAACGCATACAGGCAACATGACACACACTGACCATTCTCTCTCTCACACACACACACACACACACACACACGCACACACACACTGACACACAGGTACACAGCCTGCACTGTCACATCACCTCCACGCTGACATCTCCCACATTTATATTTATGTACATGTATAACACACACAGCGACCGGCAGACCCCTATCATGGGCACGCACCCGTCCAATCATAATTAGGCCGTGTCCTGGTTCTTTGATAGCCATGTACAGTGGCTCTTCTTTAATTCTTTATCAAATGCATTGATCGCTGTGGGCCTCGCACGCCCATTGATCCGTGCACTCCGTCTGGAGCCAGACGATAAGCTTTCCTCTCCACCCCCCTCTCTTCCTCTCTCTCTTTAGCTCTACCTCTCTTTTTTTTCCAAAATTTGTGCAAATATGACGTTTGGAAAGTAATCGATTTCAAAATTTGGTACATGTAATATTGTTAAATCTGCTCAGATTGCTGTTATATTAATTGCAGTCCGGTGTGGTATAATAATGATACACATATATTTTTGGAAACAATTTAAAGCCTCTCTAGTGGTTTTCAAACTGAAGACCACATTTCCCATAAATCCCACTGCTTCCACCAGCAGAGACTTTATAAATTATTATTTTTTACAATGATTGCTATAACAATAAAGATGGCTTTCATCAATTCATAATTAATGGTAATGTTTCTCTCAACTGTTGGCTTGTTTAACAGATAAATACCATCAAAAGTTTGGACACAGCGTCTCATTCAGTGCTTTTTATTCATTTTGATTATTCTCTACATTGTAGATTAATAAGATAAGATAAGATAAGATATTCCTTTATTAGTCCCACAGTAGAGAAATTCACAATAAAAAATACTGAAAATAAAAAATACTGAAGACCTCAAAACTATGAAAGAAGACATATGGAAATATGTATTAAACAAAACAGTGTAAAGCAAGCCAGAATATGTTTTATATTTTAGACCTTTAAAGTCGCCTCCTTTTGCTTTGATGGCAGCTTCACACTCAGTTTCATGAAGTCGTCTCCTGGATGGTTTTCCATTAACAGCTGCACCTTGTCCAGTCAGTTGGTTGAATTATTTGCCTTCTTAACGTGTTGGAGACCATCAGTTATGTTGTGCAGAGGCAGCGTTATTTGACTACTGCTGTAATCCATATTATGGCAGGAACCACCAACTCAGTAAAGAGAAACAACAGTCCATCAGTTTGAGACATGACGGTCAGTCCATCCGGAAAATATCAAGAGCTTTGAATCAGTCGCAAAAACCATCAAACGCTGTGATGAAACTGGAAAAGAAACGAGGACCAAGAGCTGCAGAGGAGAAGTTCATCAGAGGTACCAGCCTCAGAAACCACAAACCAACAGCACCTCAGATTGGAGAAACAGAAATTCAGTTCAAGTAGCAGACAAATCTCAACATCAGCTGTTCAGAGGATGAATCATCCCTTAATGATCGGATTTCTGCAGCGAAGCCACTACTGAGACTGAACAACGAGAAGAAGAGGACTGTTTGAGCCCAGAATCACGAGGAATGGACATTAGACCAGCAGTGCAATAAGGACTCATGTGCAATTATATCATCTGCTCAAATCATAGTGACTGGACAATTATTTATTGATATAATGGACATATTTCTGGCTTTACTTTTCTATTATGTATATACTAATTCATTTTATTTGTATTAATACTGTTTTTAAATCTATGCTTCTTGTCTTTTATTGCACTATCCACTTGCTGCGGTAATGTGTGAATTTCCCCACTGTGGGACTGATAAAGGAATATCTTATCTTATCTTATCTTAGAAATCTGTACTTTTAGCTGCTGAGTCCAGATTTTAGCTTTTTGCTTCCGACCGCCGTGTCTCCACCGTGAAGCATGGAGGACAACATAATGCATAATCAAATGAATAGGTAAACAAGTATAACACAGTAACTGAAACAGAGATAAATAATCTTACATTTATTAATTATCACCAACATTTAGTTTCAAGAACTCCATAAAGGTATTTTCAAAAACTGCAAGCTTTCCTTAATAATGTTTGTTAGTTTTTCCATATTAATCCATGATGATAGATCCTTACTGTATTGATTCATACTTGGTTTGTTGACATTTTTCCAACCTATAGCTAATGCTTTCTTAGCATGTAAGAGACACGTCTGTTAGTGTACAGTCATTCCTCTGAGTGACAAAATCATTTGGATAAATACCCAGAATGCATAACTTTGGTGAACAAGGGATTTTCAGTTTTCTCATCAGACTAACCATGGCAAGGACTCCCCCCAAAACATTACATCTCCACAAAGAGTGCTCCTTCAGCATTTTAACACCGCACCTTTAAGAGTATAGTCAATCAATTTATTTATGGAGCACAATTAAAATCAACAAATGTACATACAGCGTGTAGTGTAGCTGTTTGCTGTGTGTTTGTTGTGGTAGGATGGCTTAACGCTGCTAAGACTAGATGCTAAATTTGCACATTTCTACTGTTAAGACCGGATGTGACGTGCATGTGTTTTACATATTTTCTGTTCAGTAATATAACAGCATATAGTGAATATACAGGCCCAGTTTTTTTGTACACTACCATTTAAGTTGTTGCATGGCACCTTTTTGTTACAGCTCCACTCTGTTTTACACTGACATGTAAACACAAAACTAAACTTTTTTGAATTTTTTGTTATTTAGTAGATTTTTAAAAAATGGCGGTGTTTTTTTGGAAAGCCATCAAGTTCTCATTAAAGCGACATGTCTAAGAAAGAAAGAAAGATATTCCTTTATTAGTCCCACAGTGGGGAAATTCAGTTTTACACTTTTTACACTCTGTTTTTCACACACAGTACATATACATGCGTCAATGGAGAGATGTCAGAGTGGGGGGGCTGCTCCTGACAAGCGCCCAGAGCAGTTGGGGGTTTGGTGCCTTGCTCAGGGGCACCTCGGCAGTGCCCAAGAGGTAGATTGGCACCTCTCCAGCAACCAGTTGGTCTTGGTCCATGGGGGTCTTGAACCCGTGACGTCCGCGTCCTAACCCAAGTCCTTACAGACTGAGCTACTGCCGCCCCCAAAGCTGTCTAATACTTTAATTTCATGTTTCTATCTGCTACAGAGGCTGAGACATGAAGGTTTTAGTAAACGCTGATAATTCTGTCGGGTTTTTCAAAAATCCTCAGGTTGTGTTTTTAGACGACACCTCAGGTCTTAATGGGTTAAATGACGTTCTCCCTGCATCTTGTCTGGATCATCATTCTAGCATTTAACACAATGTTTTAGAGTGTTATTAGTGTGTGTGTGTGTGTGTCTGGACAAGATAGAGACCTAAAGCACCTCTTGACTGTGAATTAGCCTGTCATGACAAATGTCTGGAGCTGCATGACTGGCTGCCAGACTGGCTGGCTATCTGGGAGGTTGGCAACCCCTTGTAGATGGTGATTGTGTGTCTGTGTGTCTGTGTCTGTGTCTGTCTGTGTGTGTGTGTGTGTGTGTGTGTGTGTGTGTGTGTGTGTGTGTGTGTGTGTGGCATCACTCTGTGCCCACGCCAGGTCTCTGTACATGACCAGTGGTGCGTGCCCTCCCTGCCTCTTTCTCCTCGCCCAGAAAAGAGCAACCAAGGCGACAACCTGCTCCCCCTGCTCAAAAAGAGCTTCCAGAGCGGAGAGGGGTCCTCACCCCGACGCCAAGCCCACAGAGGAGCCCTCTGTCTCAGCTTCGCACTCAACCGTTTAGCCTCTCTTCCCCTGGAGCTTCCCATCGGTCAAAGGAAGACACAGCACACAATTGTTCTTGCTGTGGCCATTTAAAAAGGAAAAGTCTCCATTCTTGAAGCAGAGCTACCCCCTGACCACCAGCTGACACGCTTTCTCCCCTTCTGGCTTTGATCATGCAACGATATGGCTGGTTGGGTTTGTGCGTCTCCGTGGCTTTAACATGCAATGGTTGTTGATGTCAAAGCCAACATATATGGGATGCATATGTGTGTTTTCCTTGTCACATATAATATCCATCCCCACTTTCCAGTGTGGAAATCGTGAGCGTGAACAACATCGTGTCCACTAGATGGCATCTCGTCACCACTCAAGTCTCCCCTGTGAACTAAAAAAGTTCTGACGGATCGTGTTCCTACAGAACAAAGGCTTGTAATTGGGATGTCAGCGATGTGACGGTTGGGTGACAGACGTCAAATCTCAATAGGTCCAACAAAGAGGTGGAATTTTTAAGTACCTAAAATGTTGTATGGCGGTGATGCCTCTGGGCACCGTCTCTCCATTGTGTCCAACTCCTTGCATTCATGTTTTTTTACTTAACGTCTTTTGTTTGATGAAAACCAAAACATTTGTTCTGCCTCGAGTTGCTCTTTCAGTCCCGATAGTTGAATCTCTTATGTCTTTTGTGATACATCCACAAAGGTCACGTATTCTCGTTTTAACAGTTTTAAAATCACACACAACTGTACTGCCACAGAACTATCTGATCCTAGATCATGTCACACATTGTCTTTTACACAACAAAACCCCTCTCTACCTCCTCCTCTTCCTCCCCTCGTCTCTCCTTCCAAACACATTCTCATATTTTCTAATCAGCAGCTCTGTAGCTGACCAAGCTAGGCGCTAGTCACATGCATTTTTCTATAGCGTTAATCCTAGCCTCTGGATAGGCAATTTCCCATTTCCTGTCCCCAAAATGGCCGACAACAATAATTTAGTAGGATGTTTTGGGGTGTGTTGAGGCCCAAGCTCTCTCTCTCTCTCTCTCTCTCTCTCTCTCTCTCTCTCTCTCTCTCTCTCTCTCTCTGTGTGTGTGTGTGTGTGTGTGTGTGTGTGTGTGTGTGTGTGTGTGTGTGTGTGTGTGTGTGTGTGTGTGTGTGTGTGTGTGTGTGTGTGTGTGTGTGTGTGTACTGTATATACATACATATATATATATATATACACACACACAACACACAGGTAGACTTAAATTGGTAGTTGTGTCCATATCTGTAAAGGCCAGATTGAATATCAGAACTAGTCCGTAGCCTGAAGGCCATCAGTGACATTACTGGTTATCATATTGCATTTCTAAATGCAGGGAGACACCTGCTTAGAAAACATAGTAATAAAGCAGGAAGTGAGGATGGTAAGAGACATACTGGACAACACAGCAAGTAGAAAGAAGGAAAGAAAGACCTGGTTTTTAGGCTTTCTGCCATTGCTGACGTTTCACTCAGTGATTCATACCCCACACTGGTCAGCCATTAGAGACACACTGACTCCCGAGACCTCACCCGACCTTTATCCTAGCCCATTTTGAGGGTGTCCTGCTATTGACCTTGAGGTCTCCCCAGTGAAATCCTCCACCTATTCCCCAGTGATCATGACTGTGATCTTTAAAGAGGTATTTCAAGCAGTCCGTTCTCGCATGTTTTTGTCCTGAGCTGCTTCCTGTCTGTTGGCTCATTTCTCTCAATTTAAAAACATGAAGTACTTTAGACCCTGCTAAAAAAAAAAAACACTCTTCTTGTTTCTACTCATTGTTGACTCATTTGTAAGCTTCTATATATATTTAATATTAGAATATACTATTTGTATCCCCTTAATTTCTTTAATGGATAATATTGGGGGTCAGTCTCCTCTATCGTTTTCCATTTCCTCACACAGCATTAGTGTGAACACAAAGTCAATTTGAACTGCAGTGGTGATAATTAGCTATATCATTGGTTAGGGATTAGAGTTACTGTAGCAGCCACGGTGCTGCGTTCACTGTCTCCAGTTCACCATCAGGAGAGTTACTGTAGCAGCCACGGTGCTGCGTTCACTGTCTCCAGTTCACCGTCAGGAGAGTTATTGTAGCAGCCACGGTGCTGCGTTCACTGTCTCCAGTTCACCGTCAGGAGAGTTACTGTAGCAGCCACGGTGCTGCGTTCACTGTCTCCAGTTCACCGTCAGGAGAGTTATTGTAGCAGCCACGGTGCTGCGTTCACTGTCTCCAGTTCACCGTCAGGAGAGTTACTGTAGCAGCCACGGTGCTGCGTTCACTGTCTCCAGTTCACCGTCAGGAGAGTTACTGTAGCAGCCACGGTGCTGCGTTCACTGTCTCCCGTTCACCGTCAGGAGGGTTACTGTAGCAGCCACGGTGCTGCGTTCACTGTCTCCAGTTCACCGTCAGGAGAGTTACTGTAGCAGCCACGGTGCTGCGTTCACTGTCTCCCGTTCACCGTCAGGAGGGTTACTGTAGCAGCCACGGTGCTGCGTTCACTGTCTCCAGTTCACCGTCAGGAGGGTTACTGTAGCAGCCACGGTGCTGCGTTCACTGTCTCCAGTTCACCGTCAGGAGAGTTACTGTAGCAGCCACGGTGCTGCGTTCACTGTCTCCCGTTCACCGTCAGGAGGGTTACTGTAGCAGCCACGGTGCTGCGTTCACTGTCTCCAGTTCACCGTCAGGAGAGTTACTGTAGCAGCGACGGTGCTGCGTTCACTGTCTCCAGTTCACCGTCAGGAGGGTTATTGTAGCAGCCACGGTGCTGCGTTCACTGTCTCCAGTTCACCGTCAGGAGAGTTACTGTAGCAGCCACGGTGCTGCGTTCACTGTCTCCCGTCCGCCCTCAGAGTTAATCGGACACCTGAAACTGGGCCTTGCAGCGGTCTGCTGATGTGCTACTGGTAATCTAGTTGAGACGCTTGTGCAACAAGGAAAGTTTTAGGATACCAACTCCCTTTTCCTTTCCAGAAATATTCCACTCCTTTGTGGTGTTGTTACGCTCTGACGCTCTGTATCAGTCACTCTCTAAGGTGTGTTCCCTGTGGGCATCCCCCTGGGCTCACACACACTGAGTGCATTAGGGTTGCTGTCATTGACAATACAGCCCCATTGTCCCAGCGCAACAATGGCTACAAACAAACAATTGACATGGAAATGGAGAGATGTAGCTCATTAGCGGGCGCCGCTTGTTTTGTTAATGGATAAATGGGCGGCATCAATAGGCAGGCCCTAAAACCCCTGCATCAATATGGAGAGGACTGATTGACAGGAAACCACAGGGAGGGAGAAACGCAGCTTCACCCTCCCCTGACGGGGGTCTGACGGGTCGTACAGTATGTGGCTGTGTGTGTTTGTGTGTGTGTAGGTGTGTTTGTGCTCAGGTGGAGTTGTGTAGGTGTGGAGTTGTGTAGGTGTGTTTGTGCTCAGGTGGAGTTGTGTTGGTGTGTTTGTGCTCAGGTGGAGTTGTGTTGGTGTGTTTGTGCTCAGGTGGAGTTGCGTAGGTGTGTTTGTGCTCAGGTGGAGTTGTGTAGGTGTGTTTGTGCTCAGGTGGAGTTGTGTTGGTGTGTTTGTGCTCAGGTGGAGTTGTGTTGGTGTGTTTGTGCTCAGGTGGAGTTGCGTAGGTGTGTTTGTGCTCAGGTGGAGTTGTGTAGGTGTGTTTGTGGTTGTGCTCAGGTGGAGTTGTGTAGGTGTGTTTGTGCTCAGGTGGAGTTGTGTAGGTGTGTTTGTGCTCAGGTGGAGTTGTGTTGGTGTGTTTGTGCTCAGGTGGAGTTGTGTAGGTGTGTTTGTGCTCAGGTGGAGTTGTGTAGGTGTGTTTGTGCTCAGGTGGAGTGTGTGTGCCTCTTCACGTCTGTTGTTTTTGTCACAGAGGCTTAAATCAAGCAGGCAGGATTCAAAATGTTCACTGTCGCCTCATCCAGAAATGACTTCTCCTCAGCTGCCAGTCTTAAAAATGTCACGACTGAACAGCCTGAAAACTTTTTGAATCGCTTTCTTATAACTTCCCACCATCTGCTTTTCAGAGCAGCTCTTTTTGAGTCCCTTATTTGTCTGTAAATCACATTATGTCTTATAAACATAACCTGTCTAGGTACCGTGTGCACCGGTTTGGTCGTCATCAGTGAAGTGTTTGTCATTGACATCACTGAGGTTTTCCTGTTTGCTCTGTGTGCGACTGTGGTGGCTATCAGCAGGATCAGACCGGATCGGCCTGAAAATGGCATTTCTGCCGTTACTCTGATGGTGACGGCTCAATACTGAATGTCTAAAGCTGTGATGTTCATGTGTGTCTATACACTCCCAACAACATAATGCACTGAGGTGCGTACAACCATGTTGATAGGAAAAAACATCATATTATGTATTTTGTAGTAGATGTTGTGTTTGTAAAGGTTTTATGAAAAAAATGATTTTGAAAAGGGAATCTTGATATTATTATTTATCTTATTTTAATTATACATTCACGGTGTGATGATATTGTGTCAGTAATCCAGCCTCAGCCCCCATACACTTGTATTTTGAGTGTAATTCATCTGCCAAAAAAGAGACAAAATGCACATTAAAGAAAGATAAAGATGAATTTGACTGATACCATAATTATTTTATTATTTTTTTAAGTATCAGATCAGACTCTGTGTTGGCAGATCCCCAATATTAAGGGACTACCTCACCCACAAAATGACTGTTCTTGTCTTGACTGTTCTCACCGAGTTACTTTGAATTTTTGAAGAAAACCTCTTTCATTTTCTCAGGGTCAGCGTTTAACAACAGTGAAACTACATCAAAACATCTGTTTTACAAGCTCTCACACAACCGGTGCAGAATAATCCAGGTCTCATTTATCCAGTCGTATGCTAACTACCTCCCAAACATGTGCATCTTCACTAAAACCTGAATACTGAAAACACTTTGGACTGACATGGACACGTAGAGCAGCGGCTCAAGCATCAGACTGTTTGAAACCTGCAGGTTTCAGTGAAGATTCGTGTGAAGTAGTGAGCATACAGCTGGATGACTGAGCCCAGGACTAATCTGCACCAGTTCTGTGACAGTTTGTAAATGGATGTTTTGATATAGTTTTGCTGTTGTTAAATGCGACCCCCGTTTACTTCAATTCATCAAGACTCTCCGTTTTTTAATCCTTCGTTCACTGTGTAGTTTTCTTCAAGAATTCAAGGTAACATGGGGCAAGTAGTTGATATACAAATGTTCATCTTGTGGGTGGACTATTCCTTCGTAGAGCTCGGATTAAGGGCAAAAAATAGGGTTGAGGCACCCCTAATTAATAACCAAATAAATGAAATGTAGAAACCTGTGTATAGCTACTGTAAACAAGCATTCCTAATTATGCAACAACAAGAATTATGGATTTAATTCTTCCTGATTTCTTCTCTGGATCTCGTAACATTTACCTGTAGTTGAACCAAAGTAACTGAAGTTTTTTTGTTCATGTTTTTGTAATATATATGTATATATGTATCTGTGTGTGCAGGAGCGGGATGCAGAGCGGCGGAGACAGCTGAGAGAGCGAGCCAGGCAGCTGATAGCTGAGGCCCGATCCGGAGTCAAGATGTCCGACATGAGCCTGCTGGATGCCTGCAGCACTGAGAGAGGAAAGGGCAGCAGGGCTAGCCCAGCTGGAGGTCAGCACAAGCACCACAAACACACACCCTTTATGGACACATCATCTTGATTTACACACACACACACACACACACACACACACACGCACGCACACTTGATAGCAATCAGGAATCTCACTAATAGTCATTAACAACACACTGCTGCTGTTCACACACACTCACTTTCTTCATCCACACATGCCACGACTCGCACATTTCCATTATGTTCTCTAAAGGGGTTCTGCCTAATCCTCAGAGAAAAACAAAATGACATTTGACAACAGCCACAGGTCTAAAATGCACCACGCTCATATTCAGAGCAGCAGTTTACCCGGCGACTCCTCCCTCCTCTCGTTCGCCCAGTAATTGTTAATCAACACAACACATTGTGCGGCCAAATTATGCTCAAAAAACCAAACACTTCTAATAATGGCTTGCAGGGGTAGCGAATGCTGCCATGTGCATTTCCCACTGCTTTCCATTTCCTTGAAATTGGGGTTATTATGATAATGACCATTATTAGGACTCTCTGGTCATTTGTTTCAGATTCCTCCACGTTACACCCCTCGTCTGGTTGTTGTGTTCAGGTAGATCGGTGCGCTGCATGCAAATGAAAGGTGAGAGTGGAGAAGGTGATGGAGAGAGTGAGAAGTTTAGAAAGCAATGCAAGTAGTTTAATTGCGATCAAGGAGACGGAGTGAAGAGGCCTCTTGATATGACAGAGTAGACTGATGAACACAACAGAGGGATGAACGGATTTATTTTAATGATAAATGAATCTGTTTTGTTTGGTCTCAGGATGTCACAATATCAGAAATTTATTAGTCGATACCAACACCAGTTAAATTTCACAATTCTTGATACCACGGTAAAAAACTAGCAGACTTCAGCACAGATGTGTTGTTTGCAGTGCAGCGTTATCAGACAAACAAGACTTGGTGAAATCTGAGTCTCTGTCTGGACCATGTTCAGTCAGTCAGAGAGTTTGGAGCTAAATTGTTTTGCTAATAGTCAGCGGTCGTGTCCATAATGTGAAATCCAGCGGTACACGTCCACCAGGAGGACAGGAGGGGACGCGCTGGTCGTCCAATCGTCCCTATCATAGCATCTGATTGGTCCCTGGATTTCTGCTCGACATTTCAAACAACATAGAAACAACATGGCGGCCTGCTCGTAAACTTTCTGTTATTCCGTTGAAACAATCTGAATCTACTTTTGAAAAATGTTTAAGCGAGAAACAGGCGACGCCACTGCTGGATCAGGTTTCATTTTATAACTACATGAATAAAGTATCTATCTATCTATTTGCATAAAGGACTGTTCCCTGCCTTTTTATTTTGAAAGAGCAGCGACCATCGAGGAAGCTCCCAGCAGTCACTCAGACTTGTCGTCGTGCACCCCGGGACGCGTCGATAGTGAGTTTACTGCGTCCCAGACACATTTACTACCATCCCCAGGATGACAGGACGGCAGTAGTCTCGAGCCCTGACGGTACCCGTCTTACTGTAGAAACACAAGTACCGTCACATTTTGAAATTGACTTAGTACCGAAGTATCGGCTCCCGCGACATCCCCAGTTTGGTCTATAAAATGTCAGAAAAAAGTGAAAAACGCCCCCTAAGAAATGACAGTTTCCAAGGTGATGTCTCACAGTGTTACAGTCTAAAACCCTTAAATTATCACTTTACTATGATATGAAACAGAGAAAAGCAGAGAAATCCTCACAATTCAGAAGCTGGAAAACAGTGAACGTTTGCTTGAAAAATAACTCACTTTTTAATGATTCTTATTTATAAGATGAATTAATTATAAAATCATTAAAAATAGTCGTCAGTTAACGGAGGAAGGAGCTAATGGCTGCAGCTGTGGTGACAGGATTACATGTAGACAAACAGGGAGAAGGATGAGTAGCCTGACAGAGCTGGTGGCTACCTGACAGAGCTGGTGGCTACCTGACCTGACAGAGCTGGTGGCTACCTGACAGAGCTGGTGGCTACCTGACCTGACAGAGCTGGTGGCTACCTGACAGAGCTGGTGGCTACCGGACCTGACAGAGCTGGTGGCTACCTGACCTGACAGAGCTGGTGGCTACCTGACAGAGCTGGTGGCTACCGGACCTGACAGAGCTGGTGGCTACCTGACAGTGCTGGTGGCTACCTGACCTGACAGAGCTGGTGGCTACCTGACAGTGCTGGTGGCTACCTGACAGTGCTGGTGGCTACCTGACAGAGCTGGTGGCTACCTGACAGTGCTGGTGGCTACCTGACAGAGCTGGTGGCTACCTGACCTGACAGAGCTGGTGGCTACCTGACAGTGCTGGTGGCTACCTGACCTGACAGAGCTGGTGGCTACCTGACCTGACAGAGCTGGTGGCTACCTGACCTGACGGAGCTGGTGGCTACCTGACCTGACAGAGCTGGTGGCTACCTGACAGAGCTGGTGGCTACCTGACAGTGCTGGTGGCTACCTGACCTGACAGAGCTGGTGGCTACCTGACAGAGCTGGTGGCTACCTGACCTGACAGAGCTGGTGGCTACCTGACAGTGCTGGTGGCTACCTGACCTGACAGAGCTGGTGGCTACCTGACAGAGCTGGTGGCTACCTGACAGAGCTGGTGGTTACCTGACAGTGCTGGTGGCTACCTGACAGAGCTGGTGGCTACCTGAGAACAGCAAACACAGTAAACTCTTAAACTAGTGAGATCAGCGACTTGTTAGCTGAAACGACAGGAGAAAGACAGCGAGGAAGGGAAGCACTTGATTTATTTGCTCTTTCAGCTTTTCTGAATTGGACTAATTGTTGATCTCATTAAAAATGGGGTTGGAGGAAAGAACAGAACAAGAGAGGAGGAGGAGGAGGAGGTGAGGAGAAGAGAGAAATGCTGTTGGCTGTGATACACAAGGCCTACCGAGCAGAACGGCTAATCCTAGCCCCCACGCTCGCTCTCTCCCTCTCCCCTCAACACCATTCACGGTCCTTTAATGCAGCCGGGCTGCCCCCTCCAAGTGTCTGCCCGCAAAGAAACTTTCCAAACTCCATCACCATGGCCTCCCATTAATTAGGCCCCAGCCAGCCACGCAGGAACGGCGCTCGCGAGCACGCTTCGCATCGCAGCTAGCAAATTAGAAAGAAGAAAAAAAAAAAAAGAAAACAGGAAATGCTGTTATTTTGATTCTCTCTCCTTCTCTCTTTGTTCTCGGCCTCTCTACCCACCAAGTAGTAAATAGCAGAGGAGGGAGCTTGCAATGTCAGACGCTGTTTACTGATTGTTTAGTTTTAATCCATGGTGGGTTATCCATGCAGCTAGAGCTGCTCAGGTCTCCATTTGAGTTTCTTCTAGCATGTTTTTTCTTTTGTTCCTAATGTGGAGACGCTGTTGTTTCTATTGAGCCCCTCAGGAGACTTAATGGAATATTTGCTTTCATGTTTTTGTGGTTTTTGTTTGCCCGGCCTCTTTTATCCTGAACAAGAAAGGCAGGCAACAGATCTCTGAATGAGGGGAATTAAACAGAGCTCTCGCTTTCACTTTGTGTGTCAGATATTTGTGCGCCGATGCACATGAACTCATCGACAGATGGACACCAATCAATCAGAGCCTCTCCTTGTCTCTCAGGTGGAGCCCACTACCATCAATTTGATTCTGTGTTAGATTCGTGAGTTCGTTGCAAACACTTATATGCAACAATCGAGCACAGACTCACGCTGGCCTTTCGACCACACCCAAACGCCGTTTTAGGTCACACAGAGCGAGTTTCATCATCCCTGCAGGTGCTGAAGGGGAGAAGACGTGTTATGGCTGATTATACGTTTAAAACGAGGATTACTGAGTCGAGTCACTTCATGAACTCTTCTTCCTTCAGATTAATGTTAACGCAAACTAACCGAGATTTTCTCTCTGCACTTGTTTAACACCTGTCCCTTCACTTCTCCCTTTCCTGTTTCCTCCCCTCCGCACCCACAGATGTTTGGGATGGACTGAGAGTTCCTCATGAGGATGATGGTGTTGATGGTGAAAGGGGTGAGGATGAGGACGAGGGGAGGGCTGAGGAAGAGCTGCTCCATTGTGGTGGTGGTGGTGATGAAGATGATGCTGTCGCTGCCTCATCAGCATCTGTATTTGCATCTGTATCTGCATCTGCGCTGGTTACTAACCCACTGCCACAGAAGGCCCCTCTTCCAGCCAGCTGCAGGACCCACATGCCCCTGGAGCTTACTAACCCCGGCTCTGAGCTAACTTTTCTGGGTAAAATCGCTGGCTGACGCTGTGTGGTGCTGCATGGTTCACGGCCTTGTTTGTCTTTTTCTAACTAACTCATCTACCTTCCCTCTATCACGTATTTCCTACATATTCAGTGGTCAGTTTAGCTTTTTGTCCTGTCTTTGTGTTATGCCACCTTATCTCCTCCACTCAGTGAGTTCACCTTCTCACAGCAATGAAGCCTTTACTCTGAGCCAGTCATGTAAACTTATGTAAACTCATCAAAATTTGAACAGGCTGGCAGCAGTCTGATCTAAACTGTACCTGCTCACTTACTTTCCTACTCACTCACGCTCACTTACAGGGTAACTTCCTATTTTTCAACCTACTTTTCCCAAGTGACTAATAGGGACAACTGTTTTGGAAACAGGCAGCTAAACAAGCTGTGAGGGCCAGTGAGCAGCATCAATGTAATGTTACATCGACTAAAAGTTTGTTTGTACCACCGACAGGCTCAGATTATTCCAAGTGTCTGACAACATTATGGAAAGGAACGTACAGAGAAATAAACCTTTTTCTGACCTTTCAGTTGATCATTGTTTGCTATTGTGTCCCGCTCAAGGAGACGTCTCTCTGTGAGATCTGAATATCCGTGTACTCTAAATATGGATTATCAGACACATAATCAGAGCCTGTCATGGCAAATACAAGCACTTTTAGTGGATGTAAATGAGGGCGACAGCTTACCCAGTAGCACCATAGAGCAGCCCATGAGCAGCTGACGTCAACGTCGCTCTTCCTCAGAAGTTGTTGTTCCTGTTAGTCACTTAGACACAAAAACATGGGAAACAGAGTTGAAAAATACCAGTCGCGCTTTAAGTGCATGTCACTTATCTTTCAATGCATCACCATGAATTATCCTCCATTTGCTTACCTCTCTGACCTCTGCATCCTGTTGGCTCTGTGCTTCATGCAGGAGGAGCTAACCTCCAGTAAACAGTGCTGCCATATTGTTGTCGTTTCCTTTCATTAGAAACTTCTTTAAGTAGTAATTAATAAACTCTGAAAACTGCTCCCACGACTGAAATAAAATTATATCTTCAGGAAAGCATTTGCTCAAATCTTCAGAGGTAAAGTAATTACTTTGTTTTGCATTTAATTTATTTTATTTGCTTCCTCAATTTCCTGCTGATGTGAGATAGGTGAGAGTACAGTGAAGGACCAGAAGAAACAAACATGAAAACAGACGAATGCTTCCTCCAGCTTTGAAGTGCTGTATCTCTGCGCTAGTTGTTGTGTGTTTCTGTTTTTTGTTCTTTGCTGGTGGTAGTTTTTATGCCGTCTTGAAAGAAATGGATGGCGATTGTAGCACTAAAGTAGCTGATGCCACACTTCACCCTGTAACTAAGTGTTGAGTTTGTCTCGTTCCTGCAGCCCAGGTCATTCACCCTCCTCCTCCTGAATGTCCTTTGTGACAGAGTTCAGTGTTTGGCATCCGTATGCATGCATCATGGGCTGTGTGTGTCACGGAGGGAGGTGACACATGAAACGGTTGCCCTCCCGTTCTTTCATCTTCGTCAGTGCAGTGCAGCCTGGCCCGGCAGGCGAGCTGTGGTTAGCATTCCCTGGAAAATAAAGCTGTACGCAGCGACTGGAAGGCAGAGACAGAGAAAGACACTGAAGATACACCGAGGGAGCAGAGCAAACAAATTAGGGATGGATGTACAGTAAATGGAGGGAGGAGGGTAGGACTGAGAGATGGAATGAAAGGAGGGAGTTAGCAGGAGAAGTGCAAGAACAGAAAAGGTGCTTTAAAGGAGAATATATTTAATTCCTTGACTGTCTGTTGTTAATGCCAAAGTAATCACACGTTTTAATCTGTTCAAACTGCACTTTAAAGGGAGAATTATCAAATATTTAATACTCTTCTCAGCCAGAGAGTGGACAGATACTGTAGTATGCTAGCTAGTACACCGTGGTGAGTGCTGAGGGATTCCTCAGGTTTTCTGGTTTCATATGATATAGGTATCTTCACTCCAGCTTTAACACTGATGAAGTGGTGGTAGTGTTGAAGAAATAGATATCCAACACCCCCTCTGTAAAAACACAATGAAACAAGAATTTTGAGCCTGGCTTCATCCAGTGTTCAGGTTTCTGCTCTGGAAATGTGGGCAAATTAGCACATATTTAATAAGATAATGCCTCATTTGCACATTTATACAACATACAACCTCAGAAAACCTGTCTTAATGTAAGTAATGTAAGTAGTGTCCTCTGCTTTTCTCTTCCCCTCCATCTTGTCCTGTGGTTACCATGGTGATAGTCCCAGCAATGTACACTCAGTACCTCAGCATCTCTCTGCAGTACAAACAGGACTTGAGGCTGCCTCGTCTGTCCAGATCTCTATCTGTCTCTCACATCATACAGTAAACTGTATATCCTTCCCACTCATGTCTGTGTGCTCCTTATCAATGGCTTTGCCTGTGTGTGTGTGTGTGTGTGTGTGTGTGTGTGTGTGTGTGTGTGTGTGTGTGTGTGTGTGTGTGTGTGTGTGTGTGTGTGTGTGTGTGTGTTGTGTGTGTGTGTGTGTGTGTGTGTGTGCATACATGAAGGCAAACTAAGTGGTCTCCCCTTTCCCGTCTTTTTAACTTTGTACAGTGTTTGTATTGTATGTTTTATTGTATTTTTGATGTATTAATACTCTGTTTGTACTTATTCTCTCTCTCTCTCTCTCTCTCTCTCTCTCTCTCTCTCTCTCTCTCTCTCTCTCTCTCTCTCTCTCTCTCTCTCTCTCTCTCTCTCTCTCAGCAGGTACAAACAGTAAGCATGTGGATCTGAAGCTGAAGAAGCTGGTGGAGGTCAGCCCAAGAAGAGTCACCTCCCCTTCATCCCCATCCTCCACCTCCTCCTCATCCTCACCCACTGCCTCCTCTGCCTCCCCAGTCAGCCCTGCCGAAGGACAGGAGGTACGCACTTACTCAACCTCAAAACTCCCGCTGGGTATCTGTATATTCTCTCTTTCTCTCCCCCTCTCTTTCCTTTTATCTCTCTCTCTCTCTCTCTCTCTCTCTCTCTCTCTCTCTCTCTCTCTCTCTCTCTCTCTCTCTCTCTCTCTCTCTCTCTCTCTCTCTCTCTCTCTCTCTCTCTCTCCGTATTTTTCTGTCTCTCCACACCATCAAAGGGTCAGTCCAATCAATCAGGTCCGATTGACTCCGCTTGACAGCCGGCTGACCCTGTTACACATCAGTCAGTTGGACCACTTCATGTAAGACCATAGTGTATCCCTCTCATGTCCATATGAGTCTGTCTGAAGCCACCACACACGCACACACACACACACACACACACACACACACACACACACACACACACACAGACACACACACAGACACAGACACACATCATAATGCTCTAACCTGTAGCAGTCCCCTCTGTTGACCTTTTTAGACTGTGTGTGTGTGTGTGTGTGTGTGTGTGTGTGTGTGTGTGTGTGTGTGTGTGTGTGTGTGTGTGTGTAGGTGTGTAGGTGCTGCATGTGTCAGTTGTCTGATGTGAATATTGAGTCAACAAATAGTCTTCCGGTCTTAACATCTGTTTAATTGATTTTGAATGTCAAGTGGAATAAGGTGTGTGTGTGCGTGTGTGTGCATGCATGCATGCATGTGTGTGTCAATACAAGCGAAGCCCTCTGTTCTTATGGTAACACAGGATGTCTTTGCTCATCGATTCACATAAACACCCTCTTGTGTTCAAAGCCTGAAAGGTTTAAGCTCCATCCACACTAATACAGGAACCATCTCCATACACCACAAGCCTGTTAGAAATGATAATAATATAATACTAACACACCTGAAAACATCACTCACCTGACCATTCACGTACACTGAGCATGCACATGCTGTACTGGTGTAAACAGATCTTCCTCTTTCACACACACACTCTATCAGAGAGTTTTACTTTTCAACGCTGCTGCGAGGTAATTATCTTTCATACACATCAAGTTTAATTTAAAAATGAAAACTTACAAATCAAAGTTTAATTACATTGAGGGTCAAGTAATTTGGTCAGCACAGGTTTGACTCGGTTTCATTGTTGTCTGTTCTCACACTCGTAGCTCTGCTGGCTGGAATCGAACCTGTGACGTACCGGTTATATGACGTGCGGTGTAACAACTCAGCTACAACATAAGCTGTTCACACAAGGACTACCTATTGATACCAATGCCATTAACAGTTCTGCTGATCAGTCCAATTCTTTATTGATTCCTTATCAGTTTTCTGTGCAGCATAAAGTAAGCCTTTACAGGTTGATGTAAGTCTGAACGCGGTGTATAATATCTGCCCAAAAACCTTTGAGCATGTTAGAATAAAGGGAGCAGGGATCTTCGTCCTTCCCTGGAGGGAGAGCGGTCAGAGCAAACACTAAGTCCACGCCCCCGAAGAGGAAACGAGCCCGGCGAGGGCCAGCTAGCCTCAGGGAGAGGTCCAACAAAGGGGATCTTCCCACACTGAGCGGCTGCCCCTGACCTGCCAAACTGAATCCCTGTGCAGAATGCACGGACCGGACCCTGAGTGTAAAAACATTGTCAGGTCACTATGAAACTGAGGTCCACCTGCATCGAGGTCATTAATGGGAAACACTGCTCCATCTTGCAAGTTTCCAGCATTGTTGATGCAGCGTTTATTGTCTTAGTGCATTGGCTGTGAGATAAACACGCCAGCATTGATGAAACAAATATGATATAATAACCTTGGAGGCGATTACATGCAATATTTATTATTTGTACTCAAATGCTTCTCTAATGTACCTCCATGTTGGCGATGTTTATTGTCATCAATAGGATTATAAATGTGAAGCAGTACAGAATTAATATAACAACACAAAACTGCTAAAACAAACCAGTTATGTCCTAATCAAAGCTTTTTTACAATTCATGTTTGCACATGTACAAAAGTATGTTTGTGCAGTTGTATGACTTCTGTCCTTTAAAGAAAGGATAAAGTGTCTTTGTCCCAAGAGGACTGGGCTTCCCGAAAGTCCTTGAGGCGGGTGGAACGGCCGGCAGGAACGCACACACACGCACACGCACACACACACACACACACACTCATTAGTGATTGTGTGTATGCGCAGCCTCGGTAGCGCACGATAAGGCCATGCGACGCTCAGCAGACTGCAACGTTAGTCACGCAGCCTTCTGCATGCACATTCAGACTCGCACACAGCAAAAGCACTGAATCGCCACCACGATGATAGCAGCGATAAGAGATAAAGAGGCAGAGTGAAAGGATAGAGGAGGGAGGGGACACCCCAGTATCTGTCCATCCCAGGGCGTCAACGGGGGACAGAGGGGCGGCCAAGTGGGCAGGTGCTCGGTGTGGTACTGAGAGACAAAGACGCTGTGGACTTAGTTTTTAAGAAGGTGTTGAAGGCCCGTAGACATGTGGTCTCTGCAGTGTTAACCTCTGGTTGTAGGCCAGTGAATGTGTCAGATTCACAACAGTTAAACAATAAGTAATAATTGGGTCGAAGCCCTCCGTGTCCTAATCAGTCTCCCTGGGGATTCACTCTTCTGCTAAATCAACAGTTCCTGTAGATATTGCCGCAGCTTGCAGTTTTTCATCATCAACACACTAAATTGTAGAAAAAAAAACACAAATGCTTCCCTTGAAAATATGACAAGGACAGCAACATTAATCCAATAAATCCTTTGACGTCCAATTATCAATGTTTGTTACACTGTTCCTGCAAACAAACATGAAATATTCATAAGATCATTGACTTGATGGACTACTGTATAACACAGCACTTTGCTGAGAGGGTGAACCCCCACAGTGGAGCTCTACCTATGTGACTTAAAGGGTAACTTCAGTATTTATCAGCCCTATTTTCTCATGTGTTTGTGTCGAAGTGGCTAATGGGGACAACAGTTTCTGAAATTGGTTGAGTATTGAGGGAGAATGCTATGACCTGCAGTCGCTAAACAAGCTGTAATATAATCGCTCGGGGCAACGCACCATCAGCGTATGTTCGCTGACAGGATCAGACTGTTATTATAGGAGTCTGACAGCATTATGGAAATAATCCTACAGAGAAATAAAAACCTTTTTCTTACCTTTCACTTTGATGCTTGTGTCTCATTCGAGGAGAAGTCTCGTTCAGAAACCTGGCGTGGCGTCCACATTATCAAAATCAGCTAAATATTCAGCCACATCATTGACAATCTTTTAGATATCACTGAGCTACACTTTCTATACAGCAAACTCTGCTAACACTGGCGTCCCGTGGATACACAACAACAGACCGATCGGATCAAGCCAACGGTAAGGAAAAGCTTTTATTTCTCCGTAGGGTCCTTTCCATAATGTTGCCAGACACTTATCATAACAATATGAGCTTGTCGTGGTGCAAAAAACACTTTTAGTGGATGTAAACTAAAGATGAAGAATTGCTCTGAGCGATTACATTACAGCCCCTTTAGCTGCTGCTGTGGCGTCCAGGTTGTAAAATACCAAAGTTATACTCTTTACTTCCTGTACTGAAAGGTGTCTATGTACAGTATATAATACATGTTGAGTTAATACACTGCCACACCACCATCACTGTGAACGGAGGATGACCTTGTGGTTCTCCTTGTGGTGCTGCCATCTCAGTTTATAAGATGTAAACGGAGTACCCAGTTCACTCAGGATGCTCACCTGTAAGATTTAAGAAATCCTGTAACAATAAGATTTGACTGGCATTCTCCTGAAGAAGAGACATTGACGTGAACATGCGAGCTCTTCTGTCTTGCTGCTTCAGCCTCAGTAACCTCTGAGAGACATCTCATTTCATATTTATATGTTCATGTTTATTACAGTGTCTCTTGGGAATGGCGGCGTTTAACATGAATGGAAGCCAAACATTAATTTCCCACTGAACATGTTTTTGTGATCGTCACCTTTCATTGGAAGATGCAGAGAATAATTTATTAGTATTTAGGAAGTAAAAGCCGTCTGATGCTGAGAGGAGACTTTTATCTGCCCGTGTTTTCTCCTCCTCACTTTTCCTGCGATCAGTAATTTAAATCTACTCTCGCTGCTTCTCGTACATGCACATGCTTCCACACATCCGAGCTCTGGCCTTTATGGTTTCAAATGTTTAATTGGGCATTTTGTCTGTTGGACTTTATGGAGAAATTTGCCTCGTTTTGACTTGACACAAGGTTTTAAGAGGCTGGTAGAAGCTGACGAACTAATAGACAAAGCAAAGTGAGGACTGACTAATTGCTGGCGTTGTTTTTGAAAGTCAATAATCTGAAGCTAAACTAACGACTCCCCGAATACGCCGTGTTTCCCGCCCACACTGTCTCTATTAGCTCTCCTCGCTCTGCACACCCTGCTCCGCTATCTCCCTCCGTCTCAAGCAGTGGAACATGTTTGCCCTAATTGTCGACTTTATTACACGTTTCGCCGTCTTATTAACGTTGCCACGGCGTCAATCTTAGCCGGAGTCGGTTTCTTTTCCACTCGGCTTGGCATATTTGGAGGCCCCTGGTAATAAAGCATTTCTGCACGCTGTTTTTGATAGTGGAAGAAGCGAGCGTGTAGCTTTTTAACACATGTTCGCTTTGAAAACAATAGCTTTTTTTTTTTTTTTTTTTTTTTTTGCATTTTGCATAATCTGAATATATTTTCTGGCTCGGGGTTTTGTTGAAAGTCAAGTTAATTGCCTGCTTTTTGTCTCTCTCATGAGTGAGAGAGAGAATGAGAGACTGTGTGTGTCTAACATATCAACTTCCACCAGATTTATCTCATGGCCTGTCAGGAAGCGTGTTTGCACACACACACACGTATGTTTACACGTGCACGAATAAGTGTGTGTGTGTGTGTGTGTGTGTGTGTGTGTGTGTGTGTGGTCACAATAATCACAGAGCAGCTGTGAAATCCTGAAGCGGCTGCCTAATAAAAGCCTGAGAGCAGATCTAAGTGGCTGGTAGAGGCTGACAGAATAATAGACGAGATGTGGAGAGGCTGCAGACTAATCGTTGACATTGTTTTTTAAAGTCGGTAGTAATTTGAAGTTTAACCAGCTCCTTCCTTTTCTGTGTATATAGCAGCCATTGCCTGGAGCTGAACTGTCCTTAGAGTCACGTGTTGCATGTTGACCTGTGGCAGGAGAACTGAAACGTCATGTCTGTACATGGACACTGTTTCCCCTCTAACATTACAGCTACATTTATTCAGCTGCAATGTACATTTTGCATATTATCTAGGGCTGTCAATCAGTTAAAATATTTATTTGTGATTAAACACTATTGTCCATAGTTCATCATATTTAATCACAAATTAATCCCACATTTTTTATCTGTTTTAAATGTCCCTTAAAGGGAGATTTGTCAAGTATTTAATCCTCTCATCAACGTGGAATGGATAAATATGCTGCTTTATGTGAATGTATGTATATATTTATTATTGTAAATCAATAACAACACTAATCAATGGCAGATATTGTCCAGAAACCCTCCCAGGTTCTGACTTTAGCATCAACAATCTGCTCCAATCAGAACATGGCAAACTGCAGCCCAACAGACAACAACAGCTGTCAGTGTGTCAGAGTGCTGACTTGACTAGGACTTGATCCCAGACTGACTGGGACTATCATAAAGTGGGCATGTCTGTAAAGGGGAGACTGGTGGGGACCCAGAGAACCCATTTACATCCACACATCTGAAGGTCAGAGGTCAACGGACCCCTTTGGAGATGGACAGGACAGTTTTTCCTTGACAACATTTAGTGCAAGTTTGGATGGTTATTTAACCTCCCTGCGAGCTAGTCTGACCTGGTTGGTGCTGATGGATCCATCAGGTTTTCTAGTTTCACATGATACCAGTATCTTCGCTCTAGCTTTAAAACTGAGCCTCTACAATCTAAAAAATTCCAGTTGCATTAATGTGTTAAAGAAATTAGTGGCGATAAAACAAAATTGCATGAACGCATTATTATGGCATTAACTGTGACAGCCCCGCTGTTATCCTGACCCTCTTTTGTGCTCCAGAAATACTGTATCCTCAGCTTCAGTCAGTCAGTAACCACTGTTGAATGCACTCTGTGATATTCCTGTGAGCGTAACAATAAGCCAAACATCTCCTCTGTGTTTGACAGAATAATGCTGACGAGTTGCGAGCAGAGCGGCTGCGCAGAGCAACAGAGAGGTTGCGCAGCCCGGTGGTCTTCAACAAGGATTCTGCAGTCAGGAAAACACAGCTGAAGTCCTTCAGCCAGTATGTGGAGAGCAGACCAGGTGGGACAATGCAACACAAACACACACATACAGTGCAGACAGTGTTTACTCAGGGAGGTATGTTTGCACACAGCAGCACTTGACTCACTTTTCACACGTGTTCACTGTCATATGGTCTTTGTTTACTTTTCTTACTTTCTTCTAACCACAGTCAACAATTCAGCTCCCACATGTCACATAAAACTACTGAAAACTTCATTTTCAAACACATATTTCAAGATTTCAAGACAGACATGAATCAGCAATAAACAAAGATCCTTGTATATCCACAAAGAAAGCAGGAGCAGTTTCTGTGCTCAGGCTGAATTCACACCAGATCAGGCGTTGCAGCAATTCCCTCGTAGCGTTGTGCGTCAGTATGGGAGCGTCACTTTAATGGCCCATTGGCTGCGATCATTAATGTAATTTTGTTCCCTCATGGGGTTGTACAGCTCTGGATCGTCGGTTACGTGATTGGCCACCACAGCGTGACATCAGATTTCATTTCCACTTTTCCACCGCAGGCCGCTGCGTTTTTTACGGCACCCCCTGCTGCCGCTGCCGCCCGAAAACTTGGTTTCTCCTTACCGCAAAGCAGCATCCGTCCCTCCATGTAGTCACCCCCTCCACTATACGTGTTCAACAGCATTTAGATCAATAACAGTAAATTTGTCAACTTCTCATGTGTACCTCACTGTGAGTGTTTGCTCTACCTGCGTTCATTTTCCCTTTCACACTCCTTCATCCCACCAGAGGTGAAGAGGCAGAAGTCTGTTCCTGAGGATCTGAAGAGGGCCGAGGAGGATCGAGGTTCACCGACGGACCTCGATATCCGCAGACCGTTTGAAGAGGAGGTTTGTCATTTTCTTTCCCCTCAATCATACGGTGCATGTGTTCGCAGAAGACTAGTCAGTGCATTTCTTAAACGTCATCCCACCTGCAACAACTAACAGGAAAGGAGTGTAAAATGCACACATATGAAAATTCAAACAGCCTAACAGCAAGGCGTGATTTGGTTCTGTGAACTCTTGATCCTGCAGCTGGATCTTTATGGAGCTTTGTGGTGAGTTTGTTAAGGTGAAATAGGAGAGTGAGGTGGGAGGTTTTAACCCTTAATTGCTCTTACCTGTCCCTTTTTATTTCCTGTTAGTCAGCTTTATTTCCGTCTCTCCTGTCTTGTCTTAAGCTGGGAATACACTGAACGATTTTAGAGTCGGACTGAATTTCAGATTTGTCCGGCATCGTTTGCCGAAGACCAACGAGTTGATTCCCCAGTGTCAGCAGCTTTTTTCTCCTGTTTTTACAGTAATTGGAGCGTAGCTAACAAGATAACAGTGTACAACAGATATAGCTAAACGCAGCTAGCTTAACTCCAGTTCTCTCTGCAAAGTGGACAGTCCATACTGTCTACATCTTCCTCGCCATCTGCACCGCTGCCTTTTTCTTTTTTAGACGTTTCAACAGACAGGATGGCTCAGACGATGAAGGCAGCATGTCTGCCTTGTTTCCTTTTCTGCTTGCAAACACACTTTTCCTGCCTCAGCTTGTCAATAGAGCGGCCTTCAGGGGCTGACGGGCTGTGGTTTGTTTTTTAATTTAATTTTATTTTTTTCCTGTTTTACACGTACACTGTGATCACTCAGGTTGTGACGATCAGACCCTATAATCTGATCACTCAGGTCGTGGCTGATAATCGGACCGTACAGTGTGATCACTCAAGTCTTGGTTGATGATCAGAGCATATAATGTGATCACTCCGGTCGTAAATGATGATGATCGGATCGTACAGTTTGATCACTCAGGTTGTGGCTGACTATCGGATCGTACAGTGTGATCACTCAGGTCATAACAGTCGGACCGTATAATGTGATCACTCAGGTTGTGACTGAAGATCGGACTGTACAGTGTGATCACTCAGGTCATAAACAATGAGGATCAGGTCGTGATGATCAGACTATGAATGTGATCACTCACATTGTGACTGGTAATCGGACCGTGCTGTGTGATCACTCAGGTCATGACAATCGGACCGTATCATGTGATCACTCAGGTTGTGACTGATGATCGGACTGTACAGTGTGATCGCTCAGGTCATAAACGATGAGGATCAGGTCGTGATGATCAGACTATGAATGTGATCACTCAGATTGTGACTGATAATCGGACCGTGGTGTGTGATCACTCAGGTCATAAACGATGAGGATCAGGTCGTGATGATCAGACTATGAATGTGATCACTCAGGTTGTGACTGGTAATCGGACCGTGCTGTGTGATCACTCAGGTCATGACAATCGGACCGTATCATGTGATCACTCAGGTTGTGACTGATGATCGGACTGTACAGTGTGATCGCTCAGGTCGTGGCTGATGACTGACTACTGTCCTCTTCTCCGAGTATTGATCCAACAGATTGTAATTATAACAACAGTAGATATTAGCTGCCATTAAGAGGTGTGTGTGTGTAAATAAGTTGTGTGCCTTCGTGTCCTTTCAGGGTTTTCTGCCTCTTTTCAACCTGTGTTTGAACTTGTGTGTTCAAAGAGTGTGTGAAAAGACTGCTATTATTTCAGTGAGTGTGCGTGTGAGTGTGTGAGTGAGTGTGTATGTGAGTGTGTATGTGAGTGTGTGCCACAGGAGACCATTGGGTGAATCTGTGTTCGCCAGCAGCCGTCGACCCTGCGCCCTCCACCCCAACCCCACCCAGCCTCCTCCTCCCAGTGCCTGGGCCCCCGGGTTAATGGGTGTTCAACCTTTCCATTATCCCGATCAGCCAAGAATTACCTGCTGAATGATGTTTGCATTAATATAATATATATGGTAATTTCCCTCCTCTTAATTACGGCTGGGCCGAGCACGGCGAGGGGAGTGGGCTGATCATGTGTAAAATTGATTTGCCAAGGAAAAATATGGTGATAGAGCGAGAGCGCGCACGGAGGAGGAGGGAGGGGAGGCTGCTGGGAATCAACACATGCACAAATCACACGTGCGCAGAGCCACACAGACGCACACGCTGGAAAGAGTGGAGGGAAAAGTGCTGGTCTGGGAGGAATGAGGAGAAACTCCCTCTCTCCCGCTCACTAGTTCTCCTCCCATTAAGGAAAATGAAGTGCATCAGCAATAAAATGGAGATATTTTTTCGGATGCATCCTCAGTAGTGAATTTGAATAAACATTTTTTTCTCTGGAGAATAGCAAGCAGTGAGGAGACAGAGGTGAAGAGGGGTCAGAGATGGAGAGGGTATGAAGTGCATGTGGTTATAAAGTGATGGGTGTGTATAAGGAAGTGTGTAGCTGGTGTTTGTGTGTTTGAAGACTGATGGTGGGTTAACACTACGCTGCAAAAACGAATATTGAAGCCCACTTGTTACATGATTTATGTGACATTTCTGCAGTTTAGTGAAGCCTCTCCAGCGTTTCCTCAGTCTGCCTCTCGTAAATATTCAACCTTCAGGTTGTAAACATTTCGTTTTTTAATTGGATTGTACAGGAACACTAAGGAATTACAAAGTTAGCAGGTGAATGTAAAAGACCAAAGCTCAGTTACTATAATGTGGAGCAGAACTGCAGCTAACAGTCAGTTTCTCTGTCAATCAATCTGTTGGTTATTGTCTTGATTAACTGATTAATTGTTTGGAAAATGTCAGAAAATTATGAAAAATATTGATCAGTGTTTCCCAAAGCTCAAAATGACATCTTCAAATGTACTGTTTTGTGTCATAGAGGAGAAAAGAAACCAGAAAATATTCACATTTATGAAGCTGAAATCAGATTTATTTATTTATTTATTATTATTATTATTATTATTATTATTGCTGTTGTTGTTGTTGTTATCATCATCATCATCTTTAAAAAAATGACTCAAACTAATTAACTAATTTATCAGTTATCAATATAGTTGGTGATTATTTTAATAGTTGACAGCTAATTGATTGATTCATTACTGTAGTTCTAATATGGTGTCACCATGAATATTAGTATGGATTGATTGAGGATTCGATCAGAGTCAGAATCTGGTTTATTGTCATTGTTTGGTGCATAAGAATAAACGTAGTAAGAGAAAATAGAAACGAAAATAACAACTTTCTATTTAAAGAAAAGGACATTGAAAATCTGGACATCATTTCCTAAAAGCTATGTACAGTATGATATTTGCTTTTAAAGATTAAAGAGTTGCACAGTTTTTTTGCAGGAATGTGACAATACTTAATTGACAATAATTGACAGATTAATGAAAACAGTGAAAATAATGGTTCGTTGCGGCCCTAGCCCTCACATACGACTAACGCCTCCACACATAGACACCCATGAACAGAAACCACCCTCTCTGTTTAGTCCCTCTAATTCACTGCAGGTCATCCAGTGAATCCACACAGTTATGCTGATTAATGAGCTCATTTAGGATTCAGATTCCTGTTTTACTTCGGTTGAGTCAGTCATGTTAGAAAACAAGCGTCTGATGTTTAACTGATTATTGATCGGCAGCATGGCCAATGATTATATAAGAAAGTCCTGAAGATGTGCCTGTGTTATCTTGATGGTTTGGTGTGAATGCAGATCTACATCCCTGATCAGGTGTTTAAAGCTTCGCTGCTCCAGAAACACTAAAAGCTCAGATGAAAGAAGATGCAGCAACAGTTCCTCGTTTATCTCTTTTTGTGAAAGCAAACTTTGTCTTTTGTTTTATGTGTGCATGATTTATGCACATCCATTCATGCACTGTCCTCCTCCCTCTACTTCATAACTTCTTTATCTCCTTCTCTTGTTTTCATCCCTACATTACCTTTTTCCTTCGTTCCTTCTCTGTATTTCTCTCTTCCCCCTCATTCTGTCTTATCCCTCTCTCCTTTTTCTCTGTCTCTGTTAGTGCTGTATCGTACTACACTTCTTTCTCTCGAATAACCATTTTCTCTCTCTCTCTCTCTCTCTCTCTCTCTCTCTCTCTCTCTCTCCCCCCCTCTCTCTCTCTCTCTCCCTCCCTCTCTCTCTCTGGTTGACAGAAGGCGTTCAAAGACACCAGTCAGTATGTGGTTGGGGAGCTGTCTGCGCTGGAGAGCGAGCAGAGGCACATAGACGCCCGAGCAGCTCGCGTGGAGAAGAGGCTGCGCTATCTCATGGACACAGGTACCCCAAGCCCAATTACACTGGAAAAACTGTTTTGGCAAATTGAGCGTACGCACGCACATACACACGCATGTACACTTGGGGAGGTTTGTGTGTGCGTTTGTGCGAGGGAGAATCTTTGAAGCCCCCTCCCTTTTCGGTTGAATGTTGCACGACGGAGCGCTGGGTGGATATGAAAGGAGGGGACGGAGGGGGTGAGGGAGGAGGAGGAGGTGGAGAAGGGAGGGGAAGGGTGGGTGGGGAGGGAGAGTAGGAGTGTGTCTCGGGGATGGGAGAAGAAGGGAGACCTCTCTGGGCTGGGGTGATAAGGGAGCCCTTCATGGGGGAAACGATAACTGGGTGCGATAGTGGCGCCCCAGCCGAAGTCTCCGCTGCAGCCGTTTGCCAGCCAGCCAGCCAGCCAGCCAGCCAGCCAGCCAGCCAGCCAGCCAGCCAGCCAGCCAGCCAGCCAGCCAGCCAGCCAGCCAGCCAGCCAGCCAGCCAGCCAGCCAGCCAGCCAGCCAGCCAGTCTCCACACTATTGAACAGAGCACTCAGCCATGCACGGCTACACACATATACACGCACACACCCTCCTTCCCCTAGTACATATCTGGCCTTCATTGATATGCTGTATAAGGAAAGACGGGGGTGAGTTAAAGGGAGAGGCAAAGAAAAAAAAAAAAAAACATGAGGCAACACAACATGAGCACTGACACAGTTCACAAATCCACAACAGACACACACAAACGCTTACACACCCGCGCATACATAGTGCAATCTGGTTTGGCGTACGGAGCCAGATTCTGAAGGTTTTTATTTAAGATTTGGCCGTGGGTAAAGCCTTGTTAAGACATGAGACAGTGAGCGGAGCCAAAAGAGGGGCCTTGGCTCCGTTAAGTCCCTAACTGAAATTGGAGAATAGTATCCCATTTGTGATACTAAACCATCCCATTCCTCACCCAAGAATGCTGCCGGAGAAAGAAAAAGAAAACATGCAGGAAGTGTAAAATTTTGCAAATGTTCTGAAAGTGTAGCTCCAGTATTTGCTGTAGTAATTTAGTAGCAGCTCTCATGCTTTTTTCTGATATATCAGTGCCCACCTTGGTGGATTTAGCCCCCAAAATCCTAAAGAAGCAACACAGGGAAGGATAGAAGTGGAGGTTTTTAGAAAAGGAAACTGGGGGCGGTGGGATTTGTGCTCACCTTCCCCATCCCATTTGGGTGCTGATATCGAGACTATCTCTCCTCCGTTTGTTGTGTTCGCTTTTTGCCTCCCTCCCTGCCTCCGTGCCCTCTTCCCCTGTCGGAGCGCATGCCATTGTGTCAATCTGAAGGGCTGTTTTTCCTTCTTCTTCACCCACTGATAAACCTGCCGCTAGCCAGCAAGACGCCAGGTTATTTACTTCCAAACACCTTCAGCCATAACGATTTCTCTTTATATAAGTATATATATATATATAGATATATATATATATATATATATAGATATATAAACACCTGTGGTCCCCTCCTGAAAAATCTGATTCACTAGAAAAGGAAGAGGGTGACAACAGGGAAGGCGAGGACAAAATAATAAAAGGATATCAGGAGGAGAAATTCACCTTGGTTGCTTTTCACCCTCTTATAACATCAGTGGGGAATGAAATCGAGAAAATGTGGTTTCCACAAGTCAACACATGGACTGCTGGGTGATGCGGTGCAATATATATATATAGGTGATATATGTATTATATACTGTCGAACTCCTGCAGTCGTCAAATGTCACTCTTGGTCAGTGCTGCCTAGAAATGAAACGTATAGAGTTAGCCTGTGGGACATTATTTAGGACTCGTTACAATATAAAACGCTCAAACTGGCATTGTGTTGCAGCAAAGGGAAAGAAAATTTGCCCCATGATGTTGAGCACCTTGCTCACTTCCTGAAAGTGCATTTCTGTTTCCATATCTCATTTTGCAGCACTTATCCCAGAGACTCATCCAATAGGTTATGGATTGTGCCTTTAGGCCGAGGTCTGCAGGCATCAGAGCGAGACGCGCCAGTGACAGGTGGTAACTAAAGTAACCTTTATCACCTCGGCAACGGAGGTCACCTTTCTATTGGCTGTCATAGATGATAGATATTTTTCTCTGGACTCAGAATGTCTGATTGAAGTTGTGGCTGATTGGCTGTAAGCAAAACATCCGGTATTGATCCATCACATCTGACTGGTGCCTGCACTCTTCTGGGGGACACGGTGAGAAATTACCACCAGCCACCAGCAAATGTTGATGTATTTTACTCTGCCAGCCACACTTTTGAAGGCCAGCCAATGTCCCCAACATCTAATTAGATGTCCGAGTGCCTGACTCAGTTTAGAGACTGACAAAGTCACAGCGCAGTTAAAGACGTTTCACAAAATGTTACTTGATTCAAACCTTGATGAGCTCTGTCCGGAGTAAAAGTGTTGAGACAGTCTCCCTCTCATGATGAACTGATTAAAGATCCACCGAGCATCATCATCATTTGGGCTTTTTGGCCCAGCTGTTGTAGAAATGTGAATCTTCGCTGGCCTCAGGGTTGGAAAATACAATTCTCCATGCATCTTAATGCATCACATCATCAATTCCTTTTCTTTCGTTTTCATCAATTAATACAAGCAGTCAGAAAAATCTGAACTCCCTTTTTATTTAGAAAGTGTTTCAAAAAATAGACTACTTTAACAGAAGGTCTCTCTGCTCTGTGTTCAACCCTCCTGGTTACACACCAATGAACAGAGGAGGGAAACTACTCAACAGTAAATGACAGCAAAACACAGCAAAGTGGAAACAAACCAAACTCCTGATTAGCTTCTGTTTCTGTATCAATGCAGAGCTGGTGCATTGTGATGCATCTAGAACAAATGGCTTGGCCAAAATGTGCATGCAGAGAAACAACCCTCCCCCCTCCCCTTATTCACCCCTCCCTTTTTCCCCCCCCCCCATTTTTGTTTTTCCCAAATTAAACCAAGACGAAGGGTGCTTTCACAAAATGACACAGTCTGTTTTAATCACTCTTGCAGTTTGTTTGGGCAGTTGGGAACCCAATAATCCTCTCTGGTGTGGACCAAAACAACCGGTCCGGGACGCTTGGGAGAGGACTGGCCTGGGCCCATTTCTAGCAACCAATCCAGGCTACCTGTGTGGGATCTAGTTGAGATGGACGCAGGAAACAATAAATTAACACGAGTGCGAGAGGACTGGCCTGGTCCGCATTAATTTGTGCTCTATGAAATCGAGCCAGACTAAATAGAAAATCAATTTCACTATGATTCGGTCTAGCCAAATGGACTATAGCTTGTGATAGCAGCCTCAAACACTCTAAAATACTCTTAGTAATGCAACCCCACAGTGCTTCAACATGGGTACAACAAGACTCAATATACTGTAGGTCTGGACAAAGTCATGCATTAAAACCACATCACCTACATCTACAAACCTGAGACAAGCAGTGGAGCGTTTGAGAGCAGGCCTTTCTTCAGAGTAGCTTGGACAGAAATAATACTTTCTTCTACTTCCCACTGTTTTAATTGAGAGAGATGTGATCTCAGCAAAAGATTAGATAATATGGAAGTAGAGGTGCAGTGAAGGCTGGATGTCACAGAGAGGAAGTCACAGCTGCTGTTGATGTGCTGAGAGATTTCTCTTAAAACTAATTTTCTGCTTAGAGGTCAGCAGTGCTTCAGACGAATCTGAGTGTTCCCATATAAACAGTTTTACATCGGCCATCTGCTTTATAATGTGTGTAGATTAAACCCAGAACTGTGTGCACGTCGTTCCTAGAGTTGCGAAGCAGGCTGGATGTCGTAGCAGGGCGTATGATCACATGATCCAGAGCTCTTGAGGTAGGTTTGCGTGTGCTCAGTGTGCACGGCGCTCAGTGTGCACTCAGTGTGCACTCAGTGTGCACTCAGTGTGCACTCAGTGTGCACGGCGCTCAGTGTGCACGGCGCTCAGTGTGCACGGCGCTCAGTGTGCACGGCGCTCAGTGTGCACTCAGTGTGCACGGCACTCAGTGTGCACGGCGCTCAGTGTGCACAGCGCTCAGTGTGCACGGCGCTCAGTGTGCACTCAGTGTGCACGGCGCTCAGTGTGCACGGCGCTCAGTGTGCACAGCGCTCAGTGTGCACGGCGCTCAGTGTGCACTCAGTGTGCACAGCACTCAGTGTGCACAGCGCTCAGTGTGCACGGCGCTCAGTGTGCACTCAGTGTGCACGGCGCTCAGTGTGCACGGCGCTCAGTGTGCACTCAGTGTGCACGGCGCTCAGTGTGCACAGCGCTGCAGGACTGATGGGCAGATGTGATCAGACAGAGCGACTGACCCGTGACTGATTGTCCATCTCTCTGCTCCAGCAGCAGAAAGCCTGGGAAGACCCACGAGCTCTGCTGCTCCTAGTATTCCCTCCTTTCAAATCACATGCTTTTGCCTTGTCATCCCTTCATCCTTTTCCCCTCTCTCCTTTCAGTAAAGTTTGTCATTCAGCTTATATATGCATGTGTGATGTTTGCTTCAAAGAATTTAATAATCTTTGAATTCTTTGTGTTCAGTAACTTATCCTGTTATGCTTTTAATTTTTATGGCCTCCATCAGTATTATTTTTCTTTTCTGCTTTTTGACATCACCCTGTGAATCTCTATTTCCTTCTCCTTTCTCTCACCCTTGCCCTCCCTCCTCTTCCTCTCACCCCCTCTCCTCCTCCTCCTCTTCCTCCCCCCATCTCTCCCCTGGTTTGGGCACAATGCAGCTTTCTGCTGCATTTTCTATTACGCCGCGGCCCTCCCCAGATGAATCCCAAGTAATTGGGGTGGTTAATTTATTTACTCAGAGGCAGTTCACAGCACATTAAATAATAGAGATAATTGAACAAGAATTGTCAAGTGTCTTCTGATATCAGACACATTACAGGAGGGAGTGTGCATAAAACTCCATTTCTATGCCCCCATTGTTTATGGTAATTAAGTACACAGATTTATTCCTTGGTTGCCTTCCAAGCTTATGGCAAGCGCCATTGTTGTCTTCTATTAATATGTAATCAGTAAATAGTTTAATTTTCTAATCTGCGGTTGGAGAATTCACTTTCTAACAACTCTTAATTACTGCTGGGCTCTAATGAGTCTCGCCATGCCGACGCAGCCAGCCAATCAGAGGCCAGGCCCGGGTCGGGGGGGATTTGAATTCCTGCGGCGCCCCCCTCGACTAATGAACTTGTTATTCTTGCACCGCTGGGAGCACTGTCCTTCACACACGCAGCATTAGGAGACGGTTCTCCTCCTGCAACAGACCAAATATTTATACCAGTTTATTGATTATATGAGAAGAATATTGCATTTACATACACTCTGTCATATTGTTACATGGCTCTCTGTAAGGCAATTAATCGATTAGTTGTCAACTATTAAATTAATCACCAACTATTTTGATAATCGATTAATCGGCTTGAGTAATCTTTTAAGAAAACTTAGTCTGAATTCTCTGATTTCAGCCTCTTAAATGTGAATATTTTCTGGTTTTTCCTCCTCTGTGACAGTAAACTGAACATCTTTGAGTTGTTGACAAAACAACATTATGTTGAGCGTTTGGGAAACACTGATTGACACACTGATTGACACCATTTTCTGACATTTTATAGACCAAACAACTAATCGATTAATCAAGAAGGTAACAGAGAGATTATTTAAAAATTAAAATAATCGTTAGTTAGAGCCCTGAAGGTATAGTATAAAACTTTTAGCGATCATGTAACCTGTATATACAGTGTTCTGCAGCATGCACTGATTGAAAGCTTGACTTTATAATGGCATCTTTAATATGTCTTTCATTATCTTGCTAATTTTCATCAGAATTAAGATACCAGTCATCGCTATTGTGTTTTTTTTACCGACGCATGTGATGCGCCTGACCTTGGCATTGTTAGTTTTCTAAAGGTATTGTTACACAGAAAAATATATCAGACGCTCCTTATTGAAAATTCAGCTTGAGCTATGAAGAAGCATTCAAATGCGTCTTGTAGCCTTCGCAGAAAATCCCCTTTGAATATATCTCCTCCACCCCCTACCTGGCCCCTGCACCTATTTACACACACCTCCCGTTTCAAATAGCTGTATAACCTGCAACAATGGACGCAATTATCCAAATAATGGCACTTAGCCACACCGCAAAGCTGCCTCTCACCTACTGCGCATTTGATAAGAGATAAACAAGCAGAGAGAGGAGAGAATGAGTTTTAGCTCTCCCAGATTAACATATGTTTAAAAATTGCACTTGAAGCCGATAAGATTGACACGGGGGTTTTTATGGCGCGCGCTCCTTTTAATCTGCCTTTGTGTCTGCGAGTCGACGAGAGGAGAATGGCACAAGAAGGATCCGGCGAGAGCTTAATGTACTTTACACATGCAGCCTATCCGCCTCAGTATCTGGGAGAAGGACAGGACGGACCGTCACATTGGGCCGCTGGCCTTCGCTCGCTGTGTGGAGGATTGCAGAGCGGCTTAACCTGTGGCTCTAAACCACCGTCACCCTGCACACACATTTTGATTCAACTAATTGTTTTTGTTTTATTTGCCATCATCAGGGATTAAATGATTTCAGATCACTACTCACAGAGCTGGGACCATACGCCTGTCTCCTGATTAAATACTGTCACCATACTTCTGTGCAGATTCAACGTGATTTTTAAGTGATGTGTTTCTATATTAAGATTTATTGTCATTTTTGTTTACTTTTTTTTAACACTAGACCATGTTGAATCAGACACTTTTAGGGACACTTTTAGGGACTTTTTTAAAAATCTCTAAATAATCCAGTAAAAATTTTCAGCATGCATGTAGTCAGTAATGTCCTGAAGTCAAATATATCAGGATTATAGTCAGGATTTTTTTATTATTATTTTTATTAATTTATTATTAATTTATAAGAGACATGTAATGTTTCACATGTCTACTTCCTCTACTTCTCCAAGGTGGTCTCTAGCCCTCCGTCAGCTCCATTCTCTTTATCCACCCATGGTCAGCTGAATGCATTTAACATAAATGTCAGTATATGGCGCTCTACAGTCGTAACGTCGACCCGTTGGAACACGGAGACGAGAGCGACGGCCGGCCGGACCGCACGTTACCGCCGTACGATGACGTTTCCCGTCCGTGACGGAGTTAGCGTGCAGCTTTAGCCGTGATGTCTAGCTCTGCTTTTCCAAAGTGTTTCCCTCCTTTACTGGATGTGTAGTGTTTACCAGGCTGGATTTAACATGGAGGGTGGAGGTCGGATCCACGCCCACCCTCCACCCTTTAATACTTTCTGAGGTTTGTTTTGGTTGACGGATATCGAACGGATAGAAAGAAAGAAAGAAAGATATTCCTTTATTAGTCCCACAGTGGAGAAATTCAGTTTTACACTCTGTTGTTCACAGTACACAGTACATAGTACATATACATGTCAATGGAGAGATGTCAGAGTGAGGGGGCTGCTCCTGACAAGCGCCCAGAGCAGTTGGCGGTTTGGTGCCTTGCTCAGGGGCACCTCGGCAGTGCCCAAGAGGTAAACTGGCACCTCTCCAGCAACCAGTTGGTCTTGGTCCATGGGGGATTTGAACCCGGGTCCTCCACATCCTAACCCAAGTCCTTACGGACTGAGCTACTGCCGCCCCCATATGATGATATGACGTCATGTTACTCAGACTACCACAATAAAAGCGCTAACTTCCTTCTACCTCCACATAGACTCAGATGAAGCAGATATATTGAGTTTGGTGTTAAAAAGTCTATTTCAGAATCATTTAAAAAAATCGTGATACCTAGGTGAATTGATTTTTTGCCCACCCGTACTACTTACAACTGCCCTTGTAACAACTGTAGAAATATTATCCTCGTATTTCAAAATTGGAAGCTACAGACGATTGCTTTTGAATTTATTTTCCGTTTTTAAAGCTATATTCCCGGCTGGCAGCGTGTCCTCATTTCCCTCCGTCACTGCGTCGTCCTAATGGTGATGGACATCAAGTGAGCCGGCCTCTCGCTCTTTTTCCCATGCCTGTCGTCCTAATCCAGCATTGTGGCAGCAACATCTCATAGTCTGACTAAAGATTTAAGCTGGACTACGTGAGCGGCATAGGGACTCACACTCACATGCACTGTCTCGTAGCAGCAACACAAACAGCGTGTGCAGCTTTAAGTATATTATCAGAGCCAGTTCTTTCACAAACGTATTGCTGAAGAAGCTTAACATTAATTATTGTAACTTTGGGCAGATTACATCCGTGCCCGCCTTGTAAGTGCAGGCAGACTCATCTTGACCTCCTATACGAGAGCTTAAAGACACAAGAATGGCATTTTACCAACTTTAATGGGATAACCAGTCTAATCTTTCAGCACTGACAGAGAGAAAAAAGTGTTTGGACTATAATACCCTCCCCAGTTCACAGGCTGGAAGATGGAGGGAGGGAGGTTTTGCTGTTGACTTCTTTAATCAGCGTTCACGTTGTTTTTCAGGTGCTCCTTCGTACAGCTCCTCCTCTCCTCTGTTGGTGCTTCAGTGCCCTTTTGAAAACCAACATTAAGCTTCTGCTGAATCTTCCAATAAAGCTGGACTTGAATATAAAGGCAGGCGCCGCTGAAGGCTTGTCCTCTGCGTGAGTTGTGATTGAAATTGTTGAGCGGAGAGATTGTGTCTGTTGTTTATCCATAATCACAGACCCAATTCGTAAGCTAAGCTCGTGGCGACTGAGATAGACACGGCCAAAAGAAGATGCGTCTCCCTTCTTTTTGAAGCCTTTGGTCATTTTCCTGTTGTTGTCGTCAGGGTTACGAAAAGAGCACTCACTTCGAGTCAGGCGCACAGAGGAATGTGTTTATGGTCATCTTGAATTCACTTCAGGAGCAAATGCACCGTTCACCCCGATGGGGGGAAGAAAAGAAATCTACGGATCACTCCTTTAAAACCCATCACCCTTTTTCTTGCCTTTGAGGGGACAAAACAAAGGATTTGAGCTTTTTGTTTTGTGTGAATGTGTGTGTGTGTGTGTGTGTGTGTGTGTGTGTGTGTGTGTGTGTGTGTGTGTGTGTGTGTGGACTCTGAGGTTCAGCTGGGTCAGATTACCCCCCCCCCCCCACACACACACACACACACACACACACACACACACACACAGACACACACACACTCACTCCCGTTGTCGGTCATGCCCTTAATCTCCTCGGCCATTTGAATGTTTGAGCAGCAAAACAATTTAATTAGTCAACTTGCAAGGACTCGACACAAGCGAGCGATGCCGAGCCCCGGTCTCCCGTCCCGCAGCCCCCAGTCCAGCACAGCGACACCACCCTCACTCCCAGATGTGCACCACTTCTCTTTTTTCTCCCTCTCCTTTTCTGCAGCTCGGTGTCAGCCTTTCATACATTCTTTAACAGTGGGGATGAAAGGGGGATTTTTAGGAAGATTAGGGAACGGGATCCTCTAGGCATTGTCTGAGAATCTTCAGATAAAACGAGCTGGGTGGATGGAGTCAACGGGAGGGAGGGATGGAGGCGAAGGGGGCGTAGCTGCTCGCCACGTCCCAGAGACGTTTGTTTGTAAACTATAGCAGGAATTATTGTGGGCTGCTTCTCGTTTGTCTTTATCTTTCTGCCTCCCTGATGATTCTGTCACTGCTTTTATGTTTTGCAACTCTCTTATTAAATGAGTTGAAGTTGTGCCGGACGGGCCGGGAGCTCCTCCTTCCCTCAGCCTGCCAGCGATAGGGCCGATTAACATTTTCAGCAGAGGGGTGAGTAAGTGGGGTTTGGTTGGGGGGGGGTGTTGGAGAGAATTGGGAAGTGGACAATGGCCGCTTATGATAATCTGCTCTTTATTGGAGCATCCCGCTAGTGCTTTCATCAGCCGCCTCTCTGCCTGAGACCCCATGCAGCAGCCGGTCCAACAACCCGAGCTGCAAGCTGCCAAACACATCGTCACAGACACGCATGCAAACACAGAATACACACACACACACACAATCACACACACACACTCAATCACACAAACCAGAAAAATGAAGCGCTGTAGGTTTTATTGTCGTTAAATTGTTTTTGTGCTGCAGTGGAAAATCTTGTTTCATATAAATTCATAATTGCTTGGTTTGAAGTGATGCCGTTATGTTTTAATACGCCTCTTCGTTTGTTAATATAAACTTTATCTTGGTTCCATCTCTGTGGAAACTAACAGTTGAATTAAAAGGAAAAATATTCTTATTAGGGCAGTCAAAATTATTTAATCGGTATTAATCGCAAATTAACCACACATTTTCTTATCTGTTCTAAATGTCCCTAAAATGGAGATTTATCAAGTATTTAATACTCTTATCAATATGGGCGTGGACAAATGTGCAGTTTTATGCAAATGTATGTATATATTTATTATAGTAAATCAATATCAACACTAATCAATGGCAGATATTGTCCAGAAACCCTCCCAGGTTCTGACTTTAGCATCAACAATCTGCTCCAATCAGAACATGGCAAACTGCAGCCCAACAGGCAACAACAGCTGTCAGTGTGTCAGAGTGCTGACTTGACTAGGACTTGATCCAGACTGACTGGGACTATCATAAAGTGGGCATGTCTGTAAAGGGGAGACTGGTGGGGACCCAGAGAACCCATTTACATCCACACATCTGGAGGTCAGAGGTCAACGGACCCTGTGAAAATGAACATGTAGTATAATTTTGGAGCGTTATTAAACCTCCTTCTTGATTAGTTAGTCTGACCTGGTTGGAGCCGATGGATTCATGAGGTTTAATAGTTTCATATGATACTAGTATCTTCACTCTAGCGTTCAAGTTGAGCCACTATAACCTCCGAAAGATCGATTGTGTGAACACCTTAAAGAAATTAGTGGCATTAAAACAAACCTTAATTCCTATGTAGCTCAAGTGCACTGGAGATATTTATTATTTTGTTGTTGTTTGTTTTTTATGTGATTGATTATTAGTTAGATAACAACCCAACAGCGTAATTGAATTTCAACCTCGCAGTCAATTAATCGAGGCTTTCTCATGGTAACGGACGTGGTGACACTCGACAATGCAGGTTAATGACAGAGGTTTGGCCAGTAATTACACCATTCACTTGCTAACACAGCTGCTCGCCATGCTACCGTTGTCATCACACCCCCCATACACACTCCTCCCCATTTCCCATTGTAATGAGCACTCCAGGCTACAAATACCAACAGCTGTCTTTCCCAATACATTTCCATTTAAATATCTATTTAAACAGCAACTTTGCATTTGCGTATTGAGTCAAAGCTTGAGCCAGTGGCAGTAACATAATGTAATGCCAGACTGAGAGGATTTATTTGACACATTTACAAACACATTAGGCAGTATACTGAACAAACTGAAGCCTTAATTATTCTTTACCTCCTAAAGAGTTGATTGAGTTTTTCACCTAAATATATTGAGGAAGTAAAGGGCGAGGACGGAGCTGCGAAGATGAAGGAGAGGAAGCAGTGATTGTGTAACAGAGAGAGACACGAGGGGGGAAACGACTCGAGCCTCAGCACAGACATTAAGAGGGATGACTAATGTTGTTAGCGGAGCCATTACCGGGCCGCAGATTAATTCATCAAGCAAATTCATCGTTCACCTCCCCTCTGCCTCTTGTCGCGAGCCGTGTAATATGACACCCCTTCAAATTTGTTCTAACATCCACCCGCCGGGGGGGGGGTCGAGCGCACACACACACACACACACACACACACACACACACACACACACACACACACACACCCTCCATCTCTTTGCTAATGGGGCAGGCGGAGCCACTTATGCTAAACAGGTTGCAGCTGTCTGTCAGCAGGTTGGGTGGGGGTCCTCCACTGGGGGTTACCACTGCCTTCGCTCACGTTTTCATTCAGAAATTATTCTCTCTCACTCCTTCACTAATAAACATAGCTGCCTTATGAGTGTTTCGACCTGTGCGGTAATAGGTAGTGGCACAGCGTACGTGTCCTGTAAATCATCTTGAATCGCGGAGGCGTGCAGCATTTCCGTAGATTGTTAATTACAGTGTGCAGCTGTGTGAGCAGTGGGTGGTGTTGCAGGTCAGACCTGTCCACACAGAGAAACCCACTCTAACAGAGGGAGGCGTTCAGCTTCATCAGTAGATGCAGCAGCAGCTCTGTGAGGTAAAATCATGTTTTTGTGAATGGAGTCTGGTGGTTTTGAAGACCAATAAAACAGCTTCACTTCCTAGTTGGAAAAGGGCTGTGTGACGACAAGGTGAAGTGGTGAAAATATGCTAAACACAGTATAACGTACACTTTAACAGGTATACAAATATGTTATAATCAGTATATAATAAACAAATCAGTTTTTTGGCTGCTCCCGCCACCATCAGTCAGCCTTTGTGACGGACTCCGACAGACTCCATTAAAAAAAATAATAATTTTAAACAAACCTTTAGTTATTTCCAAACGTATATGTGTATTGACCAGTGTGTTTAAAGCGAAATGCTATTAAATACATTTATAAACCGTTGTAAACTAAGGCTCAGTATGAGACTTCTTTAATTCATTATAAACATATTTATAATTACGGCTGGGCAATATTTATTTCCTCTTTCTCCATAATTTCACTTAAAACTGTTATGTTCATTTTTGCCTAGAGGTTTTTAAAATCAGAAAATATTAGTAATAAATAGTTCTTGTCATTTGTCAAGTATTTAATAAGTGCAATAATGACTTTATGTACAATTATATAAGTGCAATAATGACTTTATGTACAATTATATCATTGATATGATGGACACATTTTTTCTGTCTTTACTTTTTTCTTCTATTTTCTATTATGTATATACTAATTTATTTTATTGTATTGCTGCTGTAACGTGTAAATTTCCCCACTGTGGGACTAATAAAGGAATATCTTATCTTATCTTATCTTATCTTATTTAATTCACGCAGGAGGGTACAGAAATTAGGTTAATCATGTGGTTACATCATAAAGACTATTTCTATTTATTGAATTAAAAGAAAATATGCTATATTGTGATGTACACCGTTACTGAAATGATAAAGGATTTTTGACCATAGCTTCCAGCCCTACTTATGTGTTAAAATCTGATTATAGCATGGTATGAATATAGTTATAAGCATGCGTTTAAATATCTACAATGCTTTATAACAATAATCATAACACATTGTAAAGCATTTTAATAGTTTGTTATTATTCCCACAGTTGTAATACATTATAATGTGAATATAAAGCCTTATAATGACTGTTACAGTGCATTATAATGTGATTATAAGTTATTCTAGGTGGTCACTGATTTCTTTGAGTAAAATAAAAAAATATTCATGAAGATTTCTGTGCTTTTCTTGCATGGATTTAATTTTTTTCACTTTACTTTAGGCAAACAATGACCACTTTTAACAGTGATTATAATGCATTATAAAAAGGTTTAATATATCACAACTGTGGGAATTATAATACACAAAGTAATATGATACTTGACCTTATACATCATAATTATAAAATGCTTTATAATGCTGAAGCTTATTATTAACAGAGATTATTGTTATAAAGCATTATGAATATTTATAACCAATGATTATGTTCCATGTTGATTATTTTCCTGATTAATCAATTAATCGTTTGGTCTATAAAATGTCTCGTTTTGTCCACAACAGACTTTCAGTTTACTGTCACAGTGGAAAGAAACCAGAAAATATTCACATTTAAGGAGCTGCAATCAGAGAATTTAGACTTTATTTGTTCTTTAAAAAATACTGAAATCGATTAATCAATTATCAAAATAGCTGGTTATTAATTTAACAGTTGACAACTAATATTTTATTGTTATTATTATATAATTATTATACAGAGATATAAGCATATTATAACTCATAAGTATGTTTATGATGCGTTATAGATTGTTTTTATACTACATACGTTTCGGTGCCAAAACAGACATATAAGCATATTTTTCTACAAACCCTTTTTCATTTAACAAAATGAAGCAGAGCTATTAATGTTCATGTTGTCCAAACAGTAGAAGACCTTTAGATCATCTAAAATCGCCAGTATTGTGATTTAAACCATGAAATATCTTATTACAGGACTGTGATCCTTGTCCTTGTCACTGACAGAGCACTGTGATTGATAGGCAGCCCTACTGTACCAGTCTGTGTTTGTTCCCTTAAATCGTGTTAAATCTGACTCCTGGCCCGGATCACAAACCCTACAGATGCACGCTGCTGTTTGTGTTAAGCTGTCCCAATTAACACCATCAACAGGTAGCCAGGTCTACGCTAGCTCTAAATCAACCGGTGTTCCTCCGCCCCTCTAAGCTCCCCAAATGGTTCACACCTCAGTGTGTGTAAACACATAAACCACCTGGCTTAACCTTAGCTTAGCCCCGCCGCGCCGCGGCTTATCTGCACATTTCAACAGTGACTCCACAACACTGCTTCTGGCTGTGGAGAGAGGACGGCCACGGCGTTTAGCATGGCTTTATAGAAACGAGCTGATAGAAACAGCCACAGTCCGGGACCAGAGAAAGACTGAACGTCCTCTTTTTAGGACAGACTTTTGCCTCTCTGTGTCCTTGTGTATCACAGATGCTTGCTTTAAGGTTAAGACTGGACTATATTATACATTAAGATAAACTGCAATTTTTATCATACATTTATCTGCATTTTCGATAATGTGTTGACTTTCATTTTCTATTTTTGTGTGTATATTTTGTATTTTTGTTTAGATGTAATTAGCTTTAGCTAGACTCACTTTAATCTCATGGCGCTCTTTTTATTGATAACCGTAATCAGATTAAATTTATGACAGTAAGGAATGTGAGATAGATAGATGGATGGATAGATAGATAGATAGATAGATAGACAGACAGATAGATAGATAGATAGATAGAGAGATGTTATTGTCTGTTAATCTCCTTTAACAGGGCTCGACATCAAACAGTGGACATTTAAAAACACACATATAAAACAGGACTAACGCAGTGCTAACGGGTCAGATCCAGGTTTATGTGTTCAGGGTGATGATCAGGGGAAAACAGTATTTCTGTTGGTATTTTTCTGGACCAGACAGACTTGAGCATAGTTTCATAGATTTAGTTGATATACGGTGCAGGAAACTATCAAGAAACAAGTCACGTTGTATTTCCTGACTGAATTCACTAGTGCGGTATTAAGGAAGGACAGGTACGTCACACGATCTGTTAAAGAAACGTTGAAGCAATAATAACACATTAACATGAATTTCTTTAACGCATTAACGCAACTTGCAATTTTTAGGTTTTGGTGGCTCAGTTTTAAAGCGAGGTCAGACTAGCTTGTAAGGAAGGAGGTTAAATAATGCTCCAAATCTATATTCAGTTTTGGCGACGAAAAACTGTCATGACCATGTGACCTCTGACCTCCAGATGTGTGGATGTAAATGGGTTCTCTGGGTCCCCACCAGTCTCCCCTTTACAGACATGCCCACTTTCTGATAGTCCCAGTCAGTCTGGATCAAGTCCTAGTCAAGTCAGCACTCTGACACACTGACAGCTGTTGTTGCCTGTTGGGCTGCAGTTTGTCATGTTCTGATTGGAGCAGATTGTTGATGCTAAAGTCAGAACCTGGGAGGGTTTCTGAACAATATCTGTTATTGATTAGTGTTGTTATTGATTTACAATAATAAATATTTACATACATTTACATAAAGCAGCATATTAGTCCACTCCCATGTTGTATTAAATACTTGACAAATCTCCCTTTATGGTTCATATGGAACAGATAATAAATGTGTGATTAATTTTTGATTGACTACAACTACTACTACTACTACTACTACTACTACTACTACTACTACTACAGCCGTAGTAAAAACATGTATCTCAGTTTAGTATTTGTGCAGAAAACAAAAACAAACTCAGACTTCTATGATATTTGAAGGTCTGAGCCGAATCCAGCTCGATGGCATTGTGGACCCTCCTCATCTGCTGCTCGCTGTACTGATCATGTAAAACAACAACAGAAAACTCCCCCTAGCCCGGCAACACTCAGGCTCAGCAGTCAGAGGAGAAAACGAACCCACGGCCTAACAAATACATGAAGGTTTGGTTTAACTAAATCCCACAGATAATGGCTACTGTGTCAGAGACTAAAGATAGCGGGAGGGGTGGTGGTGGTGGTGGTGGATGGGGGGGGGGGGATTATGCCGGCGTTTTGCATCAGTTGCTTTCAGCTGGGTGGCCCTGCTTGTCAAAAAAAAGAAGGGAGAGACGAAGGGAAAGAGAAGGAGAGAAAAGCATTTAACGCGGCACATTGAGAAGAAGAGGGCTCTTAATGCCATCAAAGCAAGGGGAGAAATCAGCCATTAATTTATTCTGGCCCTCACACACGCACACACACACACACACACACACACACACACACACACACACACACACACACACACACAAACCATGTACACCCCTTCTGTTGTTTCCTCCAACTGTAGATAATTTCAGTAACATCTGGTCCACGCCAGTCTTGGAAGCCCACCAGGACCAAGGTTGACAAAATGTTAGCACTGATCCCCTTCCCCCTGTGTGTGTGTGTGTGTGTGTGCTTGTGTGCGCATGCTCATGTGCGCGCACTTAAATGATTTGTGTGTGGATTGAATTATAGTCCTGACGTGAGGAGAAATTTTCCTCCCTCAGATTCAGGAGGAGGGGCAGATGACTGGACTATTCATTGGCTGATAAGAACTGATGGGGAGGTTAATAAGCTACACACCCAGGTCATCACAGGCTTTTCACTGGGCTACAGAGGAGAATGGAGGACGATGATGATGATGAGAGGAGTGTGTGTGTGTGTGTGTGTGTGTGTGTGTGTGTGTGTGTGTGTGTGGGTGTGTGTGTGTGTGTGTCAGGTTGGAGGGAGTGCATCTCTACAGTATCTGTACTTTGACATACCTTTTAAAGGTCCCTCAGAGTTTTCTCTCTCTCACACTAAATTAGCTAAATTCTGACTTTGTGCAAGCGAGTGAACGTGTGCTTTGCAGTAATAGGTAGTCGCACAGCGTACGTCGTGTAAATCATCTTGAATCACTGAAGTGTGCAGCATTTCTGTAAGTTGTTAATTACAGTGTGCACCTGTATGAGCAGTGGGTGTTGTTGCAGGTCAGACCTGTCCACACATAGAAACCCACTCTAACAGACGGGAGTGTAAAAAGCCATTAAGAGGCTAAAAGAGGCTCTTCACTGCGTGACTCGCTCCAAAAAGTCCAGATGTGTTTTACTGTGTGCTGAACGTTAAGTGATGAGACGTGATGGTCACCAGGAAATATCCAAGCCTATCTCACCCTTTTGTCCAAGTGAACTGGTAGAATTGGGTAAAACCACCTCTGTCCCAAATACAGGAAGTGATGTTAACCAGAGGAACAAGTGCAGCCTAAACAAACAATAATAATACTAATAATAATAATAATAACAAACAACTGGGGGATGTTTACCTTTTAAACAGCGTAAGCATTAGATGCAGCAGGTAAAATGATGTTTTGGTGGTTTTGAAGACCAATATAACGGCTTCACTTCCTGGTTGGAAAACGGCTGTGTGACGAAAAGGTAAAGTGGTGAAAATATTTTAAATATAACAAACACTTAAACTGATCTAGATTTCTTTAGGTGGCTGAAATCTGTTTTCAGTCAGTCAGCTCTCCTCAAAGCCACTAGACTCCATTTAAAAAACAATCATTTTAAGCTAACCCATAATTATTTCCAAGCTTAGCAGAGCTAACGTTGACTCAGGCAGTGCCATCGTTCACATTATTCCTAATCTTATTGATTAGCTGACTGTGGTAACGTACATCGCTGCTGTTGGTAATTGTGGAGTGAGCGTTCCCATTTGGGGAAAAAAAATTTAAAAAAATGAAAAGAATGCAAATGGAGGTGAAAGCCTTTTAAGCAGCGTCACCTCTTCACACAGTTTAACACCAAGTCCAGCACTGCTGTCATTCACAAACACAGCTCAGGATACTTTTTCCCACAATTCCCCTGTGTAACCCCCCCCACTGAGCAGAAGACAAAACACTCAAACAGAAAAAACAGACTAATCTCTCCTCCTCTCACTGGTCTCTCACATGCACACACTGATAGCCAGAGTAATACAAACCGCTTCCCTCCACCTCACCGCTTTAAAGACTTTGTCTTTCCTTTATGTTAATATCTGTTGGATTTGTTCAAGATTCAAACATCCAAACACCGACACGTGTGGTAAAATTTAATTTAACATCCTGTTAAATTTAATTTAATTTAACATCCTGATAGCACAGAGGCAACGTGTGGTAGCATCTCCACAGATCGCTCAGTTCTAAACAAGCTGCAGAGAAGAATTAACAACACACACATTCAGTATATTCATGTAATCACATAGCGGAGCTCAAACAAACTGCAGCACTGCCAGGAGCTGATACAATACACGCAATCAAAAGGTCCAAAATGAACGTGGAGCCAGTGTAGTGTCTACATCTCCTCTGAGGTGCGTCGTCACTGCATGTCAGTCGCATGCAAAAACACCCACCGAAGAGATTATTTTCATGTAAACAGAGAAATGTTTGTATGATATCTTATAAAAAGCAGTTTGGACATTTTCATTTAAATGTCCTGCAACACGTGTCAGTTTCCACTCGTTATATGAACAATCAAACTTCCGTCTTCACAGGAAACAACGTGGCTCGCTTTAGGAAAAGATCACAGGTTGTAATATCTCTGCATTTGGTGTTACTGAGCTCTGGAAGTTATGTGACAGATAAATTAGCGTTGACCTCTGGTTTCACACGAGATACAAACCGTGGTATCGTAGCGAAAGTTGAGTCACCCATCCACCCCGACCTCCTCCTCATGTGGCGTTTGTTTGCAGTTGTGGAAGATTTTGTCCGCTCCATTGGTCCCTTGTGTTAACGCTGTAGTAGTCCACGGCGTCGTTTGTGTCCACTGGCTCCAGGAACGGCCACGCCACTTTATGTGCCTGTAAGGATCGCAGACTTCCCTGCAGGCCCTCGTAGTCCTCGTCAGTAAGCGGCGTGAAGACCGTCACGACGTCCTCTGTCGGCTGACATTGCGGACACACGTATTCGCCGATGTGGTGGTGATGTTTGCTTGCTTTTTGAGTTAGGAAGAGGTCTTAGATGTCACTGTGTATAACACAGGGCCTTTATCCTTTGCGGCCCCTTGGAAAAAACCCTTAAAGATAATGAGACATCATAAATCAAGAGTATGCCCACTTCTTCAGGCACCACTACACCACAGTGTAGAGCAGGTAACGCTGCAGCTTTCACAATATTTAAAGCACGAATTCCCTTAATGACCGATCCCTGACATGTTAATGGAAGCAGTGGTGCTGAGGAGTAATGTGAATCAGGAGTTTAGACAGGTGGAGCTGGAGATGTTTCCCCAGAAAGCTTCAGCTCTGGTCGACTGAAGAATCTCTCCCACTTTGTGTTGTATCACTGAAGCCTAATAGAAGCCAGCCCCCAAAGGTCCAAGCAAAGGCCCTCCGTCTGAAGAGGAGAGAAAGGCCTCGAGCAGGACCCTAGCATGGGGTCTCTCCTCTCTCCTCTCCCCCTCAGACCTACTCTCGTCTCAGGGCTCATGAGGAGGCGCCGGGCGCCGTTCCCGCTCCCTATCACCCACTCACCTTAATAATAAAAGAGAGCCCCCTGTGGAAAGCAGCTAGCATGAGCTGGTGAAGATCACGCTGTTAATAGGATGATGCCTTTTTGCCTTTTGTCATGAGATTATGAACGGGGATAGCCTCTCCTCTCTGCTCCTCCACTCCTCTTTGCTCTTCCCACACACAGCTCCAGGCCTCCTGGAGGGCCCCGTCGAGCCGGAGTGGAGACGGGCGTAACCGAGGCTTTGTTCCTCTGCTTGTATGGTAAAAAGGCTCGCTAATGAAATACCTTTTAGGGGGTATCGGCAGGTGAGCTCCCCAATCAGGCATTTCAGCAAAAACACACAGGCAGTGCGTACGCTCACATATTCTCCATCTCCTCCTCTCTGCCCTTCTCTCGCTATATTAATTACCTGAAGTGCTCTGGCCTCGCGATTCTGCCACTCTCCTTCCTCTCTTCATCCAACACGACAGCCACAATGGCCTAAGCTAGCCTAAAGTGGGGGGTGCAGCAGAAAAGAGAGGATGATAATAGTAGTAATGAACACGGGTGACAATAATGAAAAAGGTAATTGAGAAATGGTGCGTGGCAGGCCCCCCTGATTTTCCTTTTCCAGCCCCAAGCTAAGTGGGGACAGGTTGGAAATGGAGAGCTAAATGGTTCTTGTGGGGCGCTGGAGAGAGCTGGGTGTCTGACGCTAAAGCTAAAGCAAGCTGACAAGCATAGAGCAGCGATACAGCGGCCTAATGGGTTAGTGAGTGTTTAAAGTCGCTGTTGGCGTCCTAGACTTTTTTTTTTTTTCTTCTAATTTCTTATTGACTTTGAGTGGCGTGGTCAAAACCGCCTGTGCTGCACCGTTCGGATTATTGTTAAACACTTTAATGCTTCACTGCTGTTCTTTTCTTTTCCACTCTGCTCGCTCTGATTGTTTCCTACTGTCTGTTTCTGAGGTTATGGATGTGAGGAGACGCTCCCGTAGGACCGCACATGCATCGAAGACTCGCCGTTTGATCGCCGAGCATGTCTATGTGCACTCTGCCTCCATCTTATGTTTACTAGAAGTCCGTGCTGTGTGTGTGCTGGTGTGTTTGAGTTGTGGACGTCTCTTGTGTGTGTCCTCATGGCCTTCTCACCCAGGCTGTGATAGAGACAGGGCGGTCTGGGCTTTAACAGACAGAGGCTGCCTCCACCAGCCCATAGTCTGCCACTCTCTGATAATGTTTATTGATCTGTGGCAAAAACACAATTTGATGGAGTGGAGGGTGGGGTGGGGGTGGGGGTGGTGGGGGTTGGGGGGGGGGGGGTGTGGTTGTCGCAGCTTGGCTGGTTCTGCTAGACAAACAGAGAAACACTCCAGAAATGGCATCTGTTTTGTCCTAATCTGACCCCATTTAGTCACTTTATTTAATAATCAATTAAAGAATCAAACACAAACTCATAAACACTCAATAATTAAAATGGAGAAATTAGATTAAACAGGGTTCCTACAAAGTCTGGAAAGTTTGGAAAATGCTAAATTTTGACCGTTATGTTTTCCAGGATAGGAATCTGCCTGAATTCAGATATATTTATCCATCTTTTAGTGTTTGCGGTATAAGTAGCTCGTCTCCTGGCGTCTCTCTTCCCTCACTGGAGAACGTTTTGCTGTGAGCATCATCCAAGCAGCAGTGACTGGACTTTTCTCTAAAACCCGTTTGGTGAAACACATTAGTAGTGTATAAAGATTATCTCTAGAGGACAGTTGCAGTGTCTGAAAATGCCGTTTACCATCACCAGTAATTATTACCTTTGGTTGTTTAAAGATTACAGACGGTAATAGATAGTAATAATGCCTATTAGTGTCATAATTACCAGCATGGTGCTCGCTGTCAACGTAATGGAGAGACAGAAGGGCAGTTTGCATATATAGAGGCGTGACTGAGCTTTGATTTGGCTGACTGATCAGCTGGACTGATTATTGATCATTATGGCAGGTAAGCCTTTTTTAATCTACACTTATTTTATTACCTGCTCACAGCTCAGCAGGTGTTCATTTCAAACCCGTATTGGTCTTTTTTTTGTTTGAATTTAATATCAGCATTCTACTTCAAGATTTTAACATGTGACCCGTGCTGATTTCCTGTGATTATTGATCATGGAAATCAAAATCATGACACATTATCACACGTGATTCTCTCGACCTTCTTTCGGTGTATATATATATATATATATATATATATATATATATATTTTTTTTTTTTTTTTTTTCATGCTGAATGACTTATTTTAAGAAACCTCCGAGCACATCTCTGGTCAACACCAGATCTAAAACACTGCTTTTGTGTTTTACAGATCTGTCGATTAAATCAACTAATTAGTGTGAAGTCTGTATTTTTTGTTCGAAAGGGTTGCACATTTATGAATAAATACAACCTCACGTTGTGTCAGTCGTGTGCACACGCCGACTCAAAATTTTACTTTCTGTGCTTTTCGTATCAACACAAAGGCAAAGGAGGGTTGTTTGAGCGCTCAGAGCCACCGTCCAGGTAAACCTAATCATCCCACAGGGCACCATAGACATTTGTTTCTTCTCCCACCGCAGAGCACTTTATGATAAAGACATAAAAGAGCACAGAGATGCAGAAATTAAAGATAGATTGTGGCAGGTTGGAACTGCCGGCTGTAAAACAAAGGATGTAAGGATTAGACAGGGTTGTGCTCTAGGCAGCTAACTGATAGCTTCTTGCTAATGTCATTCATCCATCAGCCCTGTTTGGGAGTAGCACCATCCGTCGCACCCGTACTGTGAATTTCACAACGAATAGAAAGTAAAATATCGGACTGACAGATTAAAAAAATGCATCTGAAAAATACGGACTTGCATGCAAAGACCTTTAGTCGACTCAGAGTTTATTTGGTGCAGGACGGCCCTACCTCCAATGCTGATGCACTTTGCAATTAGAAACAAATAATTATGCAGCCCCACTTATGATTATGGAAAAGACCCATTTCATCCTCCAGCCAGCCAGTCACACTCCAGTCCTGCCTCTCTCCCCTACCTCCACCTCTTTGTAGCTTGTAAAGCAAGCAGTGGTTGACAAATGACACCGGTGGAAAAGGCAGTCATTGTGCCTCAGTGTGAGAGAAGCTTTTTCTTTTTTCTCTTTCTTATTTTACTTTTCTATCCCGGGGGGGCGGTGAGGGAGGGAGGCAAAGAGGTGAGTGTGAATCGGTTAATGTGCTCCATTCACCAGACATTATACACAGGTTCAATAAAGCAGGAATCTGCTCTATACGCTGGGGCCATTGTGCCATTGAAGGCGGCTAAAAAGGCCTCGAACAAGCCTCCCTGGAAAAAAACAGCCCTCAGCACCACTCCAGTAGAGAGCAGAATAGAAAAGGAGAGAATGACATGAAATGTAGAGGAGGTTAAAGGTGGGAGGAGGTTGATTCTTACACATATCACAAGTTGCTGAGTTGGAAATCGCAGCAACTGTTGCACATTGCTTTGAACAATAACTTTTCAAACCGTGATTCTACTTTTTAATGTGAAGAAGAGAGAAAAGGGACAACACTGTCTGATTGTTAGTTATGTAAAATTAGTTTTCCCTCAAAATCTCCTCCAGTATGAAAGAAACACAACTTCGGCAGGCTTTAGATGATGCTTGATGGCTGCATTTCTCCCCGTGTCTCCTTCCTAACAAGACTCTGCTCTACTCACATTAATTAAATCAAGTCTTCAGTCGGCCACTTACGCACAGTCCCCCCTCCGGTCCTCGCCACAGCCCTGTGATTAGGCCGGCCCCTTCATGCATATTCACGTCGCTGCAGTGACGGCCTTTTAACGAGCTCTTACCTAATCACAGGAAACAATGTTCATCCTGTTCTTTTTACTCCTAAAGGTCTTTTTCACATTTCCTTTCATGCATCTGTGGCTTTCATCTTCTCTGATCCCCCGCTGATACCAGACGGCTCGGCGGTCGGATGGAGAGAAACGATGGGAGAGACACAAGTGCGCCTCGTCCCTAAATAAACAGCAATTCAGAAGTGACTTGGACACAGAAGAGAAGTTCGGCTCTGCGTCCTCCTCCTCCTCCTCCTCCTCCTCTCCTTCTTTCTCCTCCTCCTCCCCGCCTTTTTACATGTCCGATAGACAAATTGGATTAGCAGCTATTGGATTAAATGGCAAAATGGTGGGATAAGAAATGAGATGAACGTGCTGTGATCACAGCTTTTAATGTTTTTCTCTTTCTGTCTCGTTCGTTTCCCTCGTTATCCAAGATCCCTCCTTCAAGGCACCGAGACGAGAAGTTTCTCTGGTGTAAGATTTCCTCCACTTGCGTATTTCATAGCGTTTAAACGAGTATGTGTAGATCTTAAGTGGCCTGACGGTTGAAAGGCTGTCCCGACACTGGAAGGTCAAAGTATTGACCTCTGCGTTGCCCCCAGTATCGACAAAGTGACTAATTGCACTGAAGCAATTAGTCACTTTATCGATTTGTTGAACGAATTTCTATAATCACTTAAATCATTTAAGTGATTTATTAAGCCAAAATGCCAGTCATTTGCTATTTTCAGCTTTTCTGATGGTTTTTTTCTTTTCGCTATTTGATATAAATTGAATACGTTTGGGTTTTGGACTGTTGCTCAAACAATAAAAGCAAAGTGAAGACGCCACTTTGGCCTCTGGGAGATATTTCATAGATGAAAAGATTAATTAAAAAAACAGCTGGCAGCAAATTGATCAGAAAATAATTATGTCATCATGATTACTTGCAGCTTGGATGCAACAGTACGACATCACAATACGACATTATCACGATTTTAACCATTTTGCGATATGCTGAGTATTGTGATAAGTTATATTGCAATTTATTACCTGTTTCAACTGCAAATGATGCTGATGTTAACACTGGTTTTGTCTAATCATATTCAGCTGTCACTGTGTTCATCTTCACATATCCTGAGGTCAGAGGTCAAGGGACCCCTTTAAATGCCGGTTTTTCCTCACCCAGATTTAACGTAACTTTGGAGCGTTATTCAGCAGACTGAGCTGCTGTAACCTCTGAAAGAACTTCAGATTAAGAGAGTTAATAGTTTATCATGTATTGCCTCTCAAAATATCACGACACTATGCTGTATTGATTTTTCCCCCACCTCTAGTGTATCTGTTGGTCTGTGCACACTTTGAGGACCGTAAAACCTTCCAACATTTGTAGTGTTGGCATCAAACGGAGTCTCTCTACCTGCTCTACAGATTCCCAAATACATTATACAAATAAAATGTTATTGCTGCTTGTATGCCTGGTGGCTTTGGCCATCCTAGCAAATGGAAAGAGTCCATTCACAAGTGTACTGACTCACTAAAACTACTCCTTGCATGTATTTAGTGAGACTGAGCACAGTAGCATTATACACTTAATTAAAACCCAGCACAGGCCACCAGCAGCAGCAGCAGTTTGAGCACCTCGGGGTGGGTTTCATTATTCCTATCTACACCGAATGGAACAGTGGCCAAGATCGCTATCTTAATCTTATTTGGCTATAGAGGCTCACGCTGTCTTTTCACCCCGTCTTTCTTTTATTTCGTACTCTGTCTGTGTCTCATATGGATGCATAAAAACACACAGTGACCCTCGCTAACCAGCCTTCAGGATAGCGTCGCCCTCCCTGCTCGTGGTAGTTCGTGTCACCGTGTCCCGGTTGTGTTTGTGAGACGGAGAGAGTGAAACAAGAGAGGAGGGAGACAGGCGATCAGATAGAGGGTTGTTGGATGTGTGTATCAGTTGTATCTTGGCTCTGTGTGTGTGTGCTTATGTGTGTGTTGATTGTATCTTGTGTGTTTCTCACCATTGCAGCCACACTGATATCTGAGGTAACACCAGACATGACAGTAATGACGATAAAGTTCCCGTAGGAAGGGAAACCCTGTGCATCTCCACCGGACCTATTTCACTAATCCTTTCATGTCCTGATCAAACATTTGTCCCGATGCCAAACTTCTCGTCTCAGTAGATTTTGGCCTGTTTTTTTTTTTTTTTTTTTTTTTTGCTTTGCCCTACTCTTGAGAAATGGCGTGTGAGGCAAGCAGCAAGACCCAGAATGCAACCTGCCAAAGCGCCAGATGCTTTGATCCAAGATGGCCCCCTGAGAGCCAGCATGGATCCACGGCTTCTCCGAGCCAAGGCTGGATTCACAGACACAGTGTCAGTGGCGCCTGCCAGGGATATTTACACCATTTGTCTTCATACAAAACAGCGTCAACACCAGTGTTTCTCTCTGTTGTTGTCACTCTTAACATATGCCACTCGGTGCTCAGTGATGCTTCTTTAGAAAAAGGGTTGTCCCGGTGGGATTCAAACCCTCAACCCTGCATTAGAGCCTTAATTTACGAGCACAGCTCTGCACTAATCTTCTGCATATATAAAACTGTATGTTGGCTAATTTTTCTGATCACTTTCAGTAACATAATGGAGTTAAGTTAATGAACAAATTAAATTGTTAACATTCGTGCAGAAATGATTAGTCAGTCGATTGATTCGTTAAGACAGAAAACAGTTGATGAGCGACTAATCATTCAAAGAATATATCACATAAAAATGACGTTTCCCATTTAGCTGCATAATCAATCGAGTCACAACCTGGCCTACAGTTTTCAGTTTTTCATTTGTCAAAGGTGAAATGTGTCAAAGTACCATTTTAAATTATTATAGTTGTGCTGCAGAGATGTCCTGGCCTACACATCATATTCAGATTTAAGAAAACGTCGTTGTTTGATTCAGATCCCTGCAAAAATCACACCATAATCGTATTGATATGTTTTTCAGATAAAATGAGAGTAATGATGTGAAAATGATAATTGCCTCTAATATTGGAAATCATATCGCAATAGCAGTCAAAATGATCACAATTAGATTTTTTTTTTTTTTTTTTTTTTTTCAAATTTATGCCTGATATGGTTTCAGATTTTCTGCTTGTAATTTGAATACATTTGGGTTTTGGACAAAATAAGACATTTGAAAATGCATCTTTGTTTCTCACTATGTTCAGTTTTACAGACAAAATGAAAGACAAAGAAGCGATTAATCAAGTTATGAAGATTATGTCTTCAGGCCTTTTAATGACACGTAAATGTGAAATACTCGCCTGCACTGATTTTAGTTGTAGGGCTCTTATTGTGAAAGGTGAGAACGTAACGATGGGATCTGCTCCACGCTAACTTTGTCAAGGCTGAAAGGAGAAATAAAGTTAGCCGCCTCGGTTCAGACTACGGAGCCTCTGTGTTGTTTCATAAATACGTGACGGGTTCATGCTTTTCTCCGCGATGCAAAAACTCAGAAAAATCAACCTTATTATGAAAAAACTAAGTGTTGCTTTTTTGCCACGTAATATTCACGTTCTGTGTGAAAGTACTCAGAACAAAAACAACAGTTTAAAACAACATATTCATGAATTTATCAGACAAAAAAAATGCAGCCAGTGTGTAATGGACATAAACATAGTTAAATACCACAAGGACAACGTCTCAAAGCAGAATGATAAAAAATCAAACTGAAAAGAAATGAAATAACATTAAGAAGCTTTGTTTACAAAAAAACAATAAAAGTACAGCAGGGACTAACTTAAATACTTTTCTACAGTACCAAAAGGTATTTATTAAAATGGCCCCAAGCGTATCGTGAAGTTTTCTGCTATCTGTTGTGAAATGTGTCGTATATTTTGTCTGAATGGTTTTAAAGCGTTTTAGCTCTCAAACAGCAACAGCAGGTCCAGTAAATGTGACTGGATTTAATCAGAAAAACCCTCCGTCTCTTTAAGAGTCAGGTAGTATCTGGAGGTCAGAGGTCAACCCTGGAGAGGTTGCGTGAAGGGAGGAGGATGCTGAGCAGCTGTCGAGCGTCCTGCGGCACTCGTCCTCCCTGCATCCCTCCTTTCTTTCTTGGCTTTGAAACCGCTCACCTGCTTGCCCTTATTCCCTCCGTCACTCCTCCCTCCTCCTCCAGCCACCTCCACATTCACCGTCGTCCCTCCCTTTCTCCTTCCCTCCTACCCTACCTTTCCTCTGACCTCCCTGCCTTTCTCTCCTCCTCTCCTTTCTCTCCCTCCCTTCACCTCCCCTCCCTCCTTTCATAAAATGTGGCTGTTGGTTGGCTGGTAGCTGCTGGCTGGCTAGCGGTGGGGGATATAGCTTTATAATCCCCCCTCGTCTTCCAGCCCGCCTCGCCACAATGTCACAGGAGCTTAATATTTGCCATTATTATTTGCTTGTTTTATTTGACTTCGAGGCAGCACAATGACCTGTCAGCGCCGGCTTTATCCCCCCTCCGAGTGTCGTCCGTTTCAAAGTTGACTACAGTAATCCACGAGCCCCCGATTCCGCTAAATCCTGAAGCTTTCTTTCATTCGCTCGTTCTTTTTTTCCTCCCTCTCTCTAGCTCCCCCCTCCCCGCTCTACCCTCCTAAATGAAATTACATACATCTGCTGGCTCAGAGTATCACCAATGTCCACACGCTCGCCGGAGTCCGTGCACACATCCACATCCACGCGCCTGCCTTTTGTCGTCAATGACGCAGCGGCCCAGTACTCCCTCTCTCTCCGGCCGGCCTCCTCCTCTCCTGAGCAGCTGAATCACTCCTTTATGCAGATTGCGATCACACTCAGGTGGCACCAAACTTATTGTTTAAGTTTGTAGTCTTGCTATAACAGCATGAGCAGAATTAGATTATAACACAACATCACTGATGTTGACATTTTAGAGACAATAAATGAAAGAAAATATATGTATATTGTTCTTCCATTGTACAGCACCCCAGTGCCTTTCTTAGTATTCAGACCCCCAATTAATACATAAGTGGTATGAAATGTCTTCTTAGTGTTAACTCTGTTATGATGCCTGTCGCGGCTCCCCAGTTATTAAACCCTCCTCGTGAGAAAGGGAGGAAGAGATAATAACATAAGCCTGAAGACGATCTTTCATCTGGCGTCCTCTGTTTCCATCCATTTCTTCTCCTCACAGACGCACTGAGTGTCAGATTAATGCTGCTGTCGCTGTTTAAATGGCCTTAAAGCCATAAAGCTCATGTCCCAATGCTCGACATGAACAGCGCTGAGTCGACTGACCACAGCTAAACAGAGTTTATTCACACAGTGATGGACAGACAGGAAGAAGGAAAAACAAATACCAGAAACTACTTGAATTCAGTCGTATTTTAGGACTCGTCAGCTTTAACACAAAACGCTGACTCCTAACTGCTGCTGACTCAGCTGTCCCTCCTGTGATTTACCGAAATGTTTTATTTATCTGTTGTGTAATTAGTTGGAGGAGAAAGTTGATCACATGTTAATACATTTAAAGACCTTTGCTGTCACTTAAACTACATAAACTTAATGTAAATTCAAGGGCTGTCGGAATTAATGCAACAGCCCTTTAGTGCAGATTCGATTTTTAAGTTGTCAGTTTCACAGCTGGAGCTTCATATGAAACTAGACTAAACCTAAAGGATCCATCGGGACCAACCAGACTAGCTTGTCAGGGAGGAGATTAAATAACGCTCCAGACTTGGCAAAGAAAAACTGTCATGGCCGTTTGACCTCTGACCTCCAGATAGGATCTATGGGTCCCCATCAGTCTCCCCTTTACAGACATATTTTATGCTTTTTTCATGCTGAATGAATATTTCTAAGAAACTTATGAACACATCTCTGTTAAACACAAGATTTAAAGGCCTTTACACGCCGGAGGAGTGACGAATGAACGGCAAAAAAAAAAAATCAAAAGTATTCATACCGACAGGGATGCAAATTAGCAACAGTTGCATCACTTAAATAGGGACGTCAAAGTTAACACTAATCTATTTTCATGCCACTAATTTGTTTAATGCATTGATGAAATTGATCTTTCTGAGGTTGTAGCAGCTCAGTTTTAAAGCTACAGTAAAGAAACCAGTGACTAGTGAAGAAAACTAGAGAACCTGATGGATCCATCAGCACCAACCAGGTCAGACTGCTACCTATACTACTACTACTACTACTACTACTACATCCTGGTCTCATCTGAAACTAGAGAACCTGATGGATCCATCAGCACCAACCAGGTCAGACTGCTACTACTACTACTACTACTACTACTACTACTACTACTACATCCTGGTCTCATCTGAAACTAGAGAACCTGATGGATCCATCAGTACCAACCAGGTCAGACTACTACTACTACTACTACTACTACTATTACTACTATTACATCCTGGTCTCATCTGAAACTAGAGAACCTGATGGATCCATCAGCACCAACCAGGTCAGACTACTACTACTACTACTACTACTACTACTACTACTACTACTACTACTACTGCTACATCCTGGTCTCATCTGAAACTAGAGAACCTGATGGATCCATCAGTACCAACCAGGTCAGTCTTACTACTACTACTACTACTACTACTACTACTACTACTACTACTACATCCTGGTCTCATCTGAAACTAGAGAACCTGATGGATCCATCAGTACCAACCAGGTCAGACTACTACTACTACTACTACTACTACTACTACTACTACTACTACTACATCCTGGTCTCATCTGAAACTAGAGAACCTGATGGATCCATCAGTACCAACCAGGTCAGTCTACTACTACTACTACTACTACTACTACTACTACTACTACTACTTATCCTGGTCTCATCTGAAACTAGAGAACCTGATGGATCCATCAGTACCAACCAGGTCAGACTACTACTACTACTACTACTACTACTACTACACTACATCCTGGTCTCATCTGAAACTAGAGAACCTGATGGATCCATCAGTACCAACCAGGTCAGACTACTACTACTACTACTACTACTACTACTACTACATCCTGGTCTCATCTGAAACTAGAGAACCTGATGGATCCATCAGTACCAACCAGGTCAGACTACTACTACTACTACTACTACTACTACTACTACTACCCTTTTAAAAAAAAAAAAAATAATCCACATACCAACCATCAACTACTACTACTACTACTACTACTACACAATCCTGGTCTCATCTGAAACTAGAGAACCTGATGGATCCATCAGTACCAACCAGGTCAGACTAGCTGGTAGTGAAGGAGTTAAATAATGCTCCAAAGATGCGCTTAATTTTGGTGAGGAAAAACTGTCATGGTCATTTTTAAAGGGGTCCCTTGACCTCTGACCTCCAGATGTGTGGATGTAAATGGGTTCTCTGGGTCCCCACCAGTCTCCCCTTTACAGACATGCCCACTTTATGATAGTCCCAGTCAGTCTGGATCAAGTCCTAGTCAAGTCAGGGTTTCTCGACTACATCTGTCATTGATTAGCGTTGTTCATTGATTTAAAATAATAAATATAAAGATACATTCACATAAAGCAGCATATTTGTCCACTCCCATGTTGATAAGAGGATTAAATACTTGATAAATCTGCCTTTAAGGTTCATTTAGAACAGATAAAACATGTGTGATTAAATGTGATTAAACATTTTCAATGATTGACAGCCCTAGCAAATGCATACGTAATTGAAAATTTTGTCTTAATGACACTAAACCAGTATATTTGTGTTTGTCAGTAGATCATAATTGTAACTAAAGGCCTATTAAAACTTTGGATTTAGTTGTCATCTCGTATAGTCTCTACATTGAAGGACATTAAGATGCAAAGTGCTGTAAAATAACTCCTAATAACTGGTCCTCAAATCGCTGACTCACTTTAGAAATGCTCATGATGGTCTGACGGGTCCCTCGTGGTCTGTGCTCCGGTCCAACGTGACCGTTCTCATGGCGGATCATTTGAAGGTTTCCATCAGTGTGCTTTGTAGCCTGTCAGTGAGTACAGTGTAGAGCTTCAGCCCCGGGCGTGGGCGAGGCCGACATTAGCCATGCTTCTGAGCCGGGCTAGCTCTCCATGTGTCGAGCAGCTATTACACTCGGCATCACAGAGCACCAGAGACATGGGCTGCTTTTTGAAGGCCCACTGAATGATTGGAGGGATATTTGTTGCCCTACAGTGAGAGGCTCCACTCTGTAAAGGAGCTCGACGGTAATCGCTGAGTTAATCCCGCCCCGGTTGAAGCTGTATTGACGTTGTGAAGACATGGTGTGAAGTATGTGAATGTTTACACAGGGAACAGTGTATTTACACACACACATGAATATCTGGTGGACACGTTGACTCCACAGCAGTAGAACGACTGGAGTGTGTGTTTGCTTCTACATACATACATACATACATTGTGTGCTCTAATTTTGTCATTTAAAGATGCTGGTAGACACTGACCTTATACCCACCAGGCTCACTCTGCTGTAACTGATGTCACTCTATTGTAGCACCCGTCTTTTTGGCTTTAAAGGCAAAGTGGGCGATCTCCTTTACAAATGATCCAGACGATAAAAACAAGCCCAGTGGTGCCAATTACAGCACTAGCTGTTAGCTAGCTGCAAAAGTCCCTCAAAGCAGCAGGCAGGTTGGAGCAAATATGATTTTAAAAAAAGTTATGTTTATAACAGTCATTATATCCTGACAGTAGTGCATGAGACAGGTAATCTGGAAAAAACATCATGAAACCTGATTTTACAGCTGAACAGTAATACAAGATGTTTCTGAGATCATACAGTGACAGAATATTAATTTAGATTTGATCGGCGCTGCCTAGTTTGACTGTTTGAATTCACAAGTGATTGACAGCTGCCTCCGCTCAATGAACAGCCAATAGGAACGCGCTCTCTCTGAAATGGCCTGTGATTGGTCAAAGTCTCCCATCACAGGCTAGATGTTTTAAATCCTGACCACAGAGCCACGAGGAGCAGCAAGAAGAAGAAGAATCTGGAGACAAAGTCACCAAGTCAGTCTGTCTGTTCCCTCCAAAGCCACTCCCCCATGATTATCATAAAGGAATATCTTATCTTATCTTATCTTAACATAAACATATAATGAATGTGAATAGCCGGCGTGGCTCATTGGACGCAATTAGTGCACGCAGTGAAACAAAAGTGTTACTAAAATCTTTTAAAAGGCCACAAGGAAACAACCGAGTAATAAATATGAAGAGCTTATTGATCTGCTGTATTATAATTCATGTGTGCTTGTTTCTCTCTGTTTCTGTGCGTTTTTCCAGGCAACAACAAGGAGGAGGAGGAGGCCATGATGCAGGAGTGGTTCATGTTGGTCAACAAGAAGAACGCACTCATCAGACGACAGAACCAGCTCTCTCTGCTGTATGTATCTCAGACTGGACTCACAAATTAACAGCGGTTTCAAGCTAAACACCATTAGCACCTGTTTGTTTTTCTCTATTTTTTGTGCGCTGAGAAGCAGTAAAGCCTGGAAACGTCACACCTGTAATCCAGCATTAGGTTAAACAGTGTGCTCTCCACTCCAGTCACCCCCTCTGTCTATCCGCTCATTGATTTACATGTGGACGGGATATGAAATCAATAGAAATGTGGCGATCATCACTCTATCGTTAGTCTCTTTGTATGTGGTCAGCTGCGACAGGTGGACACACACACACACACACACACACACACACACACACACTGCCTTTTTTCCTCATTTGTGGATGTTGGGATTTCAAAGTGTGCGAGTGGAGGAGAGATTGAAGTATTCATAATCACATTATATGGTGGGAAAGGGGAGGCTTTTAAAGTGGCCAATTGACAGAAGGGCTGATTATGAGCCCTTTCTGTTCTCTCTTTGTGGAGGCGAAGCAGAGAAAAGGCGCCTGTGAAGGACAAATTCTATTAAGGGAGCGAATAAGCTCATTTTTTAATGTGGCTGAAACAGGGAAGAATTTAATTTGTGCTGCACACACACCACACACACATAGACTACACATGACCACACATACACGTTTATTTCGTTGTTTGTTTTCCTGCTCCGTTATCCTTCACCTCCCTCTGTTTTTTATGCATTTTCTCCAGGGCTGGCCTCAACCATTTAATTCTGAGTTGACAAACACTCACCACATTTTGTCGACTGAACCATTAGTTGATCTGATCGGCAGATCTGTGAGTTTCTCCACACAGAATCACACAAAAGCTTTTGTTTTTGTCATAAGTACTTTTCCACAGAAGGTAAATACTAAATACTGTATTACACGTAGGGCTAACCCCAGTGTTTACAAGTTTCGACCGTTTCCATGGTATTCAACCTTCAAATCACTATTTGCTTTGTGATTGTATGTATTAGTAGTCTATAATTCCCAAAATAGCCCATGAAATATGGAATAATCCCATTATTCATATAAAACACTGATTATTATTAGTTATTCTCAGGTGAATGTGGCTGTTTGTTGTGTGTACAGTTGTGCGGCAGCTGAAACGGGCTCGATGGAGACCGACAGACTGAAGAACATGTCAGCCATGCTGCACTGTGAAGCTTCGGATACCTTTCAGTATTTCTCCCCGAAGCTTCGAAACCCAGTAGATGTGTTGGGGTCCGCCCTGATTACACAGTGAAAGCTGCTTTTTCTGCTTGATCCAGACTGACTGGGACCATCATAAAGTGGGCATGTCTGTAAAGGGGAGACTGGTGGGGACCCAGAGAACCCATTTACATTCACACATCTGGAGGTCAGAGGGTGAAAATGGCCACACCAGTTTTGCTCGCTAAGCTTTAGCATCCGTTTGGAGCCTCATTTAACCTCCTTCACTACCAGCTAGTCTGACCTGGTTGGTACTGATGGATCCATCAGGTTCTCTAGTTTCAGATGAGACCAGGATGTAGTAGTAGTAGTAGTAGTAGTAGTAGTAGTAGTAGTCTGACCTGGTTGGTACTGATGGATCCATCAGGTTCTCAGTTTCAGATGAGACCAGTATGTAGTAGTAGTAGTAGTAGTATATATATATATATAGTAGTAGTAGTAGTAGTCTGACCTGGTTGGTACTGATGGATCCATCAGGTTCTCTAGTTTCAGATGAGACCAGGATGTAGTAGTAGTAGTAGTAGTAGTGGTAGTAGTGGTAGTAGTAGATGTCGGACCTGGTTGGTACTGATGGATCCATCAGGTTCTCTAGTTTCAGATGAGACCAGGATGTAGTAGTAGTAGTAGTAGTAGTAGTAGTAGTAGTTTAGTGGTAGTAGTAGATGTCGGACCTGGTTGGTACTGATGGATCCATCAGGTTCTCTAGTTTCAGATGAGACCAGGATGTAGTAGTAGTAGTAGTAGTAGTAGTAGTAGTAGTAGTAGTCTGACCTGGTTGGTACTGATGGATCCATCAGGTTCTCTAGTTTCAGATGAGACCAGGATGTAGTAGTAGTAGTAGTAGTAATAGTAGTAGTAGTAGTAGTAGTAGTAGTAGATGTCGGACCTGGTTGGTACTGATGGATCCATCAGGTTCTCTAGTTTCAGATGAGACCAGGATCTTCACTGTAGCTTTAAAACTGAGCTGCTACAGCCTCAGAGAGATCAATTGCATCAATGCATTAAAGAAATTAGTGGCATTAAATCAGATTTGTGTTAACCTCCACGTCCCTATTTAAGTGATGCAACTGTCGCAAGTTTGCATCGCTGCCGGTATGTTGCAGGCAAATATTTTTGCCGTTCATTCGTCACTCCTCCGGCGGGTAAAGGCCTTTAAATCTTGTGTTGAACAGAGATGTGTTCATAAGAAATAATTCATTCAGCATGACAAAAGCACAAGAAAATGAGTCTGAACTCTCAGTCCGTTGAGAGAGGGCAGCCATCATTTTTCCCACCTCTCCTCACGTTCACCCAGGGCTGTGTATCACTTATGTGCAGTAGATTAATGTGAAGCCAGAGAAGGTTCAGGCGAGTCGCTGAATCGATGTTTATTGCAGGTTTCTTTAAGTGCTTAATGATTTAGTCATTAACATATTGATGAACTTTGTGTGTTTTTCCTCTCTCTCTCTCTCTCTCTCTCTCTTTTCTTTCTAACTTGCCACAGGGAGAAAGAGCATGATCTGGAGAGACGCTTCGAACTGCTGAACAGAGAGCTGAGAGCCATGCTGGCCATCGAGGGTGAGACGCGTATACACTCTTTAACATGGCGTCTGCAGGTATCAGGCAGCAGAGACGCGTCGTCTCTCCTCAGTTTCACCAACAAAATCTGACTTAACAGAGTTTAAAATTCAATCTTTGTGTCATAGATTCATTTTGACAAACGGGTAAGTCCACTTAAATTATACAGGACTCAGTACTGATTTAATCTGATAGAATAATCTCCTGCTGCTGATTGCAAATGTGAAGCAAAAGAATCATATATGATCACGTTTATGTTTGAAGACAAACTGTTTATTTTCCTTTTCCTGGTGACAAAGCGAAGGTGGTCCAGCCTCCTCCACCTGTGTGGTTTTCATGAGCCTGCGATGCGTTGAGTCCAGCTGTCGGCCAGCCGTTATCAAGGGCCCAAAGCAGGATGATTTGAATTCAGCGTCGGCTTCTTGATGAGGATTAAGATGCGAGCTTGTGAGGGATTTCACTCCCTGATACTTGATCAATGCTATCTGTTTCCTAGTTAGACGGCGACTAGCCGATTCCTGATTTGAAAATCCAGCCGCATTGAGAGATGTTTGTGAGGTTAAAAAAAGAAAAAGGGTTGTGATTTTATTATTGAAAGCTTGTTAACTATACCACAGCCAGAAAAGCAGCCATTGTGTCGCATCAAAGTTGTCAGGGGGCCAGAGAAGTTTAATCCCCTTCGACTGCATCCTTCTGTGGCAAAATGAACCTTTTGCCAATCAATGCTAATTGATTTTGCCATTCGACATTGACCACCAACACCCCCCTCCCCACCACCCCTTTTCTCCTCACAGCCTTCGGACACCCATTGTAATTTCACCGGCCACCTGATAAGCTACCTGGTCCATAATAAATCAATTGTAATTAGCAAGGGGGGGGGGGGGGTCTTCTGTCTTCACACAGACATTTTATTTATTTATATTTATCGAGCTGCAGCGTGTCCACAGCTCCAGTCGAATGGGAGGATTTCACTGTGTGTGTGTGTGTGTGTGTGTGTGTGTGTGTGTGTGTGTGTGTGTGTGTGTGTGTGTGTGTGTGTGTGTGTGTGTGTGTGTGTGTGTGAGTAGCAGTCTGTGAAACAGTCACAAAATTTAATGTATTGATTTTAGCACATCGACATGAATTTCACAATTTTTTCGTGATGGTCAGCACAAAATCAATTCCGATGTAATCCATGTAATTGTGAACCAGGACGTGTAGTGAGGAGGTGGAGACTGCTGTTAGTGTCCCACATGAAACCAGAAGTTGATTTATTTGGCACAAAACGTCCATACTGAAGTTATTTTAACCCAAACCACAAACTTTTCCTAAACCTAAACTAAGTAGTTTGTGGCCTGAAGCTGGACTCACACCAGCATCAAAGAAGTAGCGGCGACGAAGGCGCCTGACTGCGTCTTTGTGAAAACGTTGCACTCAAACACAAAGCAACGACTACAGCCAACGGTCAACAGCCCTGAGTGAGATGAAATAACTGTCCACACCAGCAGGTGGCGGTAGTCTGTATTCATGATTCAGAGCGGGAAACCAGGGAAACCAGGACGGTGGACATACAAGTCATTGTTACGATCAGATGAGATGAAGATGAAAAATCAGAAGAGCCGCCTGTGTTTGTCCTCTCGACTTTCCTCACTTCGATTTCTCTTCTCGTGCAATGAGTTGTTGAAGCTGAACAGCCAATCAGAGTGATTTCTCTCACCGACAGGTGGCACCGCACAAAAAAACGTAACCAACTAGAAAAAACCTAGACCGACAGACGCTCACCGACGAAAGTTGTGCAGCACCGCAAAAAAGGGAAATTGGTGTCCATGAAGGCAAATCAGATAGATGAAATTTGACACAAGCTGCTGTGAGACTGTTGCAGCAGCAAGTTTGACTGTTGAGCTGAAGTGTGTTTGTCTGTGTGTCTGCAGGTCGCCTCTTTGAGTGCACATTTCTTTATATACGGTGTGTGATTGTGGAGGTGAGAGAGCAGAGATAGTGTGTGAGGTGGAGGTGGAGAGGTGGTGTGTGTCGTGTCACCGCGCTCCTCCTTCATGTGGACTTGTTGGATTTGCAGCTGACTAACTTATCAGCCGGCCTTATTTTCCTCCCTAAGGGCACTTAACATTCACAGGCTCTACCTTTCTATAGATAGGTGTGTGTGTGTGTGTGTGTGTGTGTGTGTGTGTGTGTGTGTGTGTGTGTGTGTGTGTGTGTGTGTGTGTGTGTGTGTGTGTGTGTGTGTGTGTGTGTGTGTGGGGTTGGCCGCCCATCTCCCAGCTCTTATTTGGTGCTTGGGCAGGTCCATTGAGCGATGGTCGGGCGTGCGAGTAATTGCTGATTTGGTTGGCCAGTCGATGACACAGAGAGAGAGAGAGAGAGAGAGAGAGAGATGCACTGTGAGTCAGAGCAGAGGGGGAAAAAAACACACACATCACTAAGATGCAGCTGCCATCACACACACACACACACAGCTATCAGTCTGTCCGGGTCAGTATGTGCTACAGCTAACTGCTAACAGTGCTAACAGTTGGTTTGTACCCAGTTAATTCCCCTCAGAAGGTCAAAGTTAGCGCAATAATGTGTTAACACAAATTCATTTAATTTTTTTTAGCATTAATCCAATCGACATTTCGGAGGTTGTAGGTTTTAAAGCTAGAGTGAAGATCCTGGTATCATATGAAACTAGAAAACCCGATGGATCCATCGGTACCAACCAGGTCCGACTAGCTGGTAGTGAAGGAGGGTAGATAACACTCTGAACTAAAGGAAAGGAAGGAAAAAATGTCACATCTATTTTCAAAGGGGTCCGTTGACCTCTGACCTCCAGATGTGTGGATGTAAATGGGTTCTCTGGGTCCCCACCAGTCTCCCCTTTACAGACATGCCCCCTTTAAGATAGTCCCAGTCAGTCTGGATCAAGTCCTAGTCAAGTCAGCACTCTGACACACTGACAGCTGTTCAGTTTGCCATGTTCTGATTGGAGCAGATTGTTGATGCTAAAGTCAGAACCTGGGAGGGTTTCTGGACAATATCTGTCATTGATTAGTGTTGTTATTGATTTACAATAATAAATATATACATACATTTCCATAAAGCAGCATATTTGTCCACTAACATGTTGATAAGAGCATTAAATACTGGACTGATCTCCCTTTAAGGGACATTTAGAGCAGATAAAAAATGTGATTAATTTGTGATTAACTATGCACCTCATGCAATTAATCACAATGAAACATTTTCATGGATTGACAGCTCTAAAGATTTATAAACTGACATAAAGATGAATCTAAAGAATAGTCCGTTGATTAGTGTAAATTAGGGCAGCTTGATTACGGGAAAAATCATAATCCAGTTTATTTTGGACAATGTTGAGATTGTTATTTAAAACACTCACTGACTCTCATCAGACATCATGCAGAAAACATTTTAAAGTGAAATGCTTCAATCTGGTGCAGCAGAAGTAAGAGGTGAGATCTCAACGTAACTCTGGATTTATAACAAAACAAAAGAGCGTCAAGGCCAAACAGAATGCAGCACAATAATCGTTGGAAGCCAAAATCACACTTGAAGCTGGATTAATTGCACAGCCCAGTAAATGTTTTAGATTTAGAGAGCTAGAAGCAGGCGATACTCTAAGTGAACTGGGTGTAGCTGCTGCACCCAGACTCTGTTTGATGCTGCAGACCGAACAGAGAAAACGCTGCAGTCACGACGTTTCCGTCTACATCTGTATTGCTGACTGGAGCTGCATGACACTCAGACACCTGAGAGGGAGGATGAGAGGATGAGAGGATGAGAGGAAGAAAGTGCTTTGAGGTGGAAAGAGGAGTCAGGAGGAGAGGACTCCTCTGAAATCAACTCTGAAGATGATATTCTGCTAAAGAACAAATTCTTCAAAACTTTTCGTAGATTTTATTTATTTTTTTTTTATGACTCAGAAGATCTTAACAGTCATTTTGATGAAACACATTTCAAACACTTCTAGAAGTCACAGAGAGGGAAATGTGGAGGGAAATACTTCAGAGGTGGAGATGCAGGAGCAGGGAGGAGGGCATAATCTCACATTTATTGCTGTATAACATTTCATGATTACTAAATGGCAAAAAATACTCTTTATAAAGTTGCTGCAGATTTGATCTCAACGATCAACTAATGTAGATATTAAGTGAAATAAAGGTTTAAAGGCAGGTGCAGAAACAGGTACAATCCCACTAATAGAGAACAAATATTAATAGAAATACAGTAGTGGGACACATATCACATTAACACCACGACCCTATTTCCTGGTCTGTATTATTAAAGGGACAGTTCGTGTTGTGAATTGGGCTTGTATGTGGTACTTTACATACTTTGTGTTACCTCCAGGTGACGGCTGGCAGGGGAGCAAAGCGATGTACTGCTGTGGACGTGTCACTTTCAGTTTTAAGTGTACGTTTTATTCAGAATAATTTCACTGCTTTACCTCCCCATCAGAAGGCCACACCGTCTGTTATTATCGATCGTATCTGTGTTGGTCGGTGTGTCCGTCAGTCTATCAGTTTGTGGCTGAAGTGTTCCACTAACAGTCAGCAGTCATGTCTATAACGTTATGATCTATAATGTTAAATCTAGCGGTCCACGTCCACCAGGTCTGGCGAGGACAGTAGAGGACGCACTGCACCGCTCAACTGGCCGTCCAGCCGTTCCTATCGTTGAATCTGATTGGTCCGTGGTTTTCTGCTCACCATTTCATGGCGGCCTGTGTGTAAACTTTCTGTTATTCCGTCGAAACACCAGAATCTTCTTCTGAAAAATGTTTTAAGTGAGACATTGGCGATGCCACTGCTGAGTCTGGTTTCATTTTACAAATAGATCACAAGTTTCCTAAGCTGGACGCTGTTTCCCGCCTTTTTATTATGAAAGAGCAACAGCCAATGAGGGCAGCACTCGGCCAACCACCTCTCCTATTGGTCTTAACGCTTATTTTAATGTCCTGTTGGTTTTAAGTTGGTCTTGGTGTTTTATTGTGTTGCTTCTATGTTTTTTTATGTTTAAGTGTGCAGCACTTTGGTCAACTTTTGTTGTTTTTAAATGTGATTTATAAATAAATTTGGTTTAAATTGAACCAATCTTGTAATCATCACTCAGTCAGTCAGTTACAGACGTTTGTCGGCCTGACCTTCTGCGGTCCAACCAAGTTTACCTCATTTTACCTCACAGACCAGTCTACCACTGCCGCCATCCATTAGTTTGTGTTATTGTGTGACTGTGTTTAGTTCAGATTTACCAAAGACACACAACAGCTCAAACAAACCAACCACCCGAGGCGGCGGTAGACCAACAGCCTCCGTGTTGAGGGGAAATTACAGGTTTTTTGATTGGAGTCAGGTGGCTTTAAAGAGAGCATGGACAGATACAGTAGCTTCAGTTCGCCACTCTAAAGGGCTGTCTGACGGCGAGGTAAAGCTGCGAAAATATCCAACATATAGCGTACACGTAGTGATATGGATTTTTTTAGGTGTCTGAAGCAGGTTTTGCTGCTTCCCCCGTCCACAGCAGTACCGTCACCTACTGTAGGTAATACTGTACCACAAACACCTAACACAGCCCTACTTCAAAACACCCGGACTGTCCCTTTAATGCCTCTGAGCGTTACAGTCAGGGTAAAAGGAGAGGAGACGGAGATGTTTCTCCAGTGGTGTGATGTTAAAAGTTTGATTAAATGTGCTGCGGTAGCAGAATAAAACAGTGGTGGACGGGTGGAGGCCGTGTTTATGAGCATGCTCAGTGATAACCACGTCCCTTGTACCTGCTTGGTGTGATGCCAGGCAGGAAAATGCCATCTGTATGCCACACTCTCATCTCCCTGCCACAAAATTGATCCACTGTGCCCTCTTTATCTGCTTACCTATTCACACCTATGTATGCACACACACAGCGCTGTGTCCCTTTGTGTGTCTGTGGCTCCCTGTGTGTGTGTGTGTGTGTGTGTGTGTGTGTGTGTGTGTGTGTATGTGTGTGTGTGTTTTAAAGTGGACGCCCTCTCGCCATCTAAAAGGGATTTATGCATAGCCGGGTCCCAGAGTTTTTCCTGTTACGGTTTGATATGATAAGCTTTTTTATATGTTTAAAATCAATATGTAATCCTATGCAGGAGCTTATCCCTCTCCACACCCCCGACACACACACACACACACACACACACACACACACAAGACTCTTCCCGTTTGTAAATCTATTTGGGCTTTGTAACACATCGGGGCGGTGCGTTACAGACCCTGATTGATTAGGTGCACTGTGGAATCCTATCACATGGGCGACTTTTGATGATGTCGCCAACTCTTTCAGGGTTGCTAGTTGACTGGAACCGCTGATAACAAGTGGCTTCGTTCCACGAGTTGTCAGACTTGAGTTTTTGGGGGAATTAAGAAAATATTTTTTAAATTTATTTGCAGTTTGTGCTGCTTCATTCAGGTGACACAGAAACCGACGGTAAAGTACTTTACATGTCAGAAGATGGGACTCTAGTATTCTCCTGCTGCCTCCTGTAGTGTAGCTAACGGGATATTTTATGCTGGTTATTGTAACATCTGGTGGAACAGATGTGGATTTTGTTTTAGATTCATGCTTCAGTTTCTGTGTTTTAAACAGTTACACGTGGGTTTCCTGTTCACTCAGTGGCTCATAAACTAACATCAGTTTTTACAGCTGGTCTGTCAGATTGTTCCTCTCAGTGTAGGCGGGACTCTCAGCTGACCGCCGTACGACGCCATGTTTACGGTGACGTCGTCTTCACCGCGACACTGAATCATTTCATCAGGACACCAAACAGAGAAACATCTGCACTTCAGCTTATAGTGTACGGTGGTGTAGTGTACGGTACAGTGTAGTGTATGGTGTACGGTGTAGTGTATGGTGTACTGTGTAGTGTATGGTATACGGTGTAGTGTATGGTGTACGGTGTAGTGTAGTGTACGGTGTAGTGTATGGTGTACGGTGTAGTGTAGTGTACGGTGTAGTGTATGTTGTACTGTGTAGTGTACGGTGTAGTGTATGTTGTCCGGTGTAGTGTATGTTGTACGGTGTAGTGTATGTTGTACTGTGTAGTGTACGGTGTAGTGTACGTTGTACGGTGTAGTGTATGTTGTACGGTGTAGTGTATGTTGTACGGTGTAGTGTATGGTGTACGGTGTAGTGTATGGTGTACGGTGTAGTGTACGTGTACGGTGTAGTGTATGTTGTACTGTGTAGTGTACGGTGTAGTGTATTTTGTACGGTGTAGTGTATGTTGTACGGTGTAGTGTATGGTGTACGGTGTAGTGTACGGTGTAGTGTATGTTGTACGGTGTAGTGTACGGTGTAGTGTATGGTGTACGGTGTAGTGTATGTTGTAGTGTATGTTGTACGGTGTAGTGTATGGTGTACGGTGTAGTGTATGTTGTACGGTGTAGTGTATGGTGTACGGTGTAGTGTATGGTGTACGGTGTAGTGTATGCTGTACGGTGTAGTGTATGCTGTACGGTGTAGTGTATGCTGTACGGTGTAGTGTACGGTGTAGTGTATGCTGTACGGTGTAGTGTATGCTGTACGGTGTAGTGTATGGTGTACGGTGTAGTGTATGCTGTACGGTGTAGTGTACGGTGTAGTGTACGGTGTAGTGTACGGTGTAGTGTATGATATACAGTGTAGTGTACGGTGTAGTGTACAGTATAGTATAGGTTGCAGTGGACAGTGTAGTATATGGTGTAGTGGACAGTGTAGTATACGGTGTAGTGGACAGTGTAGTATATGGTGTAGTGGACAGTGTAGTATATGGTGTAGTGGACAGTGTAGTGGACAGTATAGTATATGGTGTAGTAGACAGTATAGTATATGTTGTATTATATGTTGTATTGTTGAATTTACATTAGCGTCACTCTTGATCGTAGCTCGACTGTTTAAAGCGACAGGTATGTGCAGGAGAAAGTAGCAGGTACCGTCCACAACGTCTGCTCACGGAAATGTGAAAATAATAATGAATAATGATATTATAATGAGGTTGAGACGTGCTCAGTAGTACATGAAGCCAAAATGACTCCGCTGAGGAGAGATAGAGGACCTGGACCTGGTGGTCTTCCTCATCCATCGGGTCCATAGACCAGGAGCAGCAGTGTTTCCGTTAACTCCTCCTCCCATCCCTCGCTCCAGCCTGGTCTGGGCCTCATTCACATGAACGGAGGAGGGAAATAACTCTGGATTCAGATATTACTGCATTTCACACCTTTAGGACCAGATGATTTAAATCAGGACTATCAGTGAGGGTTGGTACCTCAAAGTACATGATCCTCTGTAGTATGTAGCCAGCGTTACTCAGCAGGATGAAGTTGTGTTTTTTTGGGACTATTTCTGAATAAAAATAACTTGATCTGTTCTTCTAGGTTTTAACACTTCGGCCTTTAAGCAAAAATGACATTTTTGTTGTTTCAGTTTTCTACGTTTGCATGACGTGACCTCCCGGTTGCTGCTGAGATAGTTTGTATTTATCAGCCTGTCGACTTTCTTCTTCTCTGGTGACACTTTTTGTCTCTCGGCTCCACTTGGACTTCAGCCAAATCCGGTTTCTGGAGGCCTTTTACCCAACAAGAGGTAGCAGAGAGGACTAGAAATGAGTCCAGAGCCCGCCGTCTGTCTGCGTATGAAGCTGTGGATCAAACCCTGTGGCGTCACATCGTGGTACTGAGCGTGAGACAGGAAATGAGAGCGAGACGGATGGACGGATGGACGTGAGACGGCCTCTCCTCTCAGAGAACAGGGCTTTGGACCAGTTTGCTCTCTTGAATAAATTTAGCGTCGCAGAGAGCGGGCGGGGAGGGGTTCATGGGGATTTGAACCAGCGCATTCTTGTGTGCCTTGTGCAGACTCACATGGTTACCGTTGGCGTGCACGGCGAGGGTTATCTGAATACGCACCCACCATGTGAGTCTCTCCAAGTCTTAAACCTCTCTCTCTCCTCTCGGATGGTGGAGGCGGGTCTATGTGGGGGGGTTGCTGAGTGGCTGCAGGGTGTTTTGTTTGTTCCTGGGTGTCTGGTTACCCAGCCTGCCCTGCTCTGGTGTTGCCTGGTCACGTCTCTCATCGGCTCTCCTTATTGTTTACCTTCCTAATGAGGGGGGCGGGACTCTGCCACATGTGATTGACAGCAGTGTGCTCGCCTCCATAACCCCCCCACCCTGGACCAGGACTTTGGCTTTTTGGCTGAGATGTGCTCTGAAGGAGAAGGAGGGCACGATCCAGAGGGTTTTTACATACCTCTCTGTTTTTGTGGGAAGTTTTTTTTCCCATCGTGGACCCTCCTCTTGTGGGCCGGCCTTGTCGAGAGACAGAGAGAGCGAGAGGATTGTGGGAAAGAGTGTGGAGTTATGGCGGATATGGAGACTCACATTCCTGTCTCACAATTATCTAAAGATGATGACTCGTCTGGACACAATTTGTCTTCATTTCTCAGTGTCCTAAACTAACCTCATATCAAATATGGGGAAACACAAACACTCTTTAGGTGCAGGCTGGGACGTATTTGACATATTATCATCAGATTATTATTATTATTATTATTATTTTTTTGAAGTGTTTGTCGACTCGAAGCCTGAGGAGAATTTGCTTTTCTGAGAAAGAGAAAGGCGGAGGGAGGGAAGAGAGGAACGTAGAGAGCCAAATATTGGGACTGTGTTCATTTCGCTCTGTGGTCGACTTCAAAGGGACGAGCGAGGCCAATGAAGAGAGAGAGCAGACCTTTCAGGACAAACACACTGAGCCCAGCATGACACACACACACACACACACACATACACACACATACACTGCCGCAATTTGACTGAATGGGGGGGGAGTATTTATTTTTAATAACACCACACTTATTTTGGGAGTGACATTTTACAACATTCCTTTTATTGTGGAATCAATAGGTGGTTAAATATTGATAGATGGGTGAAGTTGCCTACACGCCACACAAGTTGTCTCCGCTGTGTTTGAATTCTCTCTCTATTTTTTTTTTATATGAAACGATGGCGTTTTTTTTTTTTTTTTTTTTTGACTTCCTGCTTTCCTTCAGCGGGTCGACGGCGCAGAAAATCTGCTGAGACTCTAACGTCAGCCTGAGATGAAGGGCTGCAAAGAACGAGTGTTTTCGTTGTTGATCAATCTGACACCTATTTTCTTTAGGAATCGATTAGTTGTTTGATCTATAAAATGTCAGAAAAGCCCAACGTGACGTCCTCAAATGTCTTGTTTTGTCCACAACTCAAAGATATTCAGTTTACTGGCATCGAGGAGGAAAGAAACCAGAAAATATTCACATTTTTAGCTGACATCAAAGAAATTTTCTTTAAAAAAATACTCAAACCGGTTATCAAAATAGTTGGTAATTAATTAAATAGTTGACAACTAATCAATTAATCGTTGCAGAGGTATTTCTGTATCTTTAAACTGATGCTAAACTACATCTGGCTGCTCTCTGTAGCAGGAATCTCATTCAGTCTCATTTGTGGACTCTGGATGAGATGAGCTGGTTAAAGCAGGTAAAGAAACTAAATGTTGTAGTGATGGAGCTGTGACCGGGGGGGGGGGCAGGCGGATATTTGAGCCCCGGGGGGAGCGAGCTCTCCCGTGGGCAGCCCCCTCCCCTCCAGGGAGAGGCTGAGGGGATTTGGATCGGGGTCCCACCTGGACCCTGTGGGGCCCTGTGGGGCCCTGTGGGGCCCCTTCCTGCAAAGACCCTGGAGAACTGAGAGTCACCTGTTTGTTTCTTCAGCTGAGGAACAGCGTTTGGCTTTCGATGTTTCTATTTATTCAGACGTTTCTGTGAGAGATTCTGAACTATGAAGGGTTTTTAATCTTAAACTGAAACCTGATTTCACCCTGTCTTTATCCAAGACCATTTAATGAAACTTTAACCTCAAAACTGCAATAATTTCAAGTGTTTTTGACAAAAATAGAAAAAAGGAAGTGTCACCCCCCACAGGGCTGTCTCTTTTAATGTTTTAATAGGGCAGGATGAAGTTCTTTTTAAACACATCATCTGTTTTTGAAATTATGATTGAGGACTTTATGCGAGCAGCGTTTTCCCGTGAGAACGTGGTTCTTCAAATATCTGTTGTGTGCAGATTAACATGACAATACAAACAGCGATATCCTTCAAGTGTGTTTGCTCGGGTCAACACATCATCGCTGCACACACAACCTGACGGAGTGTGTTTACACATGGTAGCTACACACTCGTCCATACGTCCATCTCCTCACAGTCCAGCAGGTTAAGGAGAGGAAGAGGAGAAGCTCCGTCCTCTCATGTTACCCGACAAACAGCTGGAAACAAGTGACGCCACGTCCAGAGTATTAAAAACAGTTTGATTAGGATCCGAGGTCACGAAATGTTCAATCAGCATTCAGTCTGCTCTCACGCAGTCACAAGGTCCTGGCAGGACAAACATGTCAAACTTTTCATCCATGTGACAAAGTGTTTTTAAACTAAAAAGTCCTCAAAAAAGTCTCCTGTTGTCTCTGGTGCTGTTACAGACTGGCAGAAGACGGAGGCCCAGAAGAGACGAGAGCAGCTGCTGCTGGATGAGCTGGTCATACTGGTCAACAAACGGGACGCGCTGGTCAGGGACCTGGACGCCCAGGAGAAGGAGTAAGTCCCCACAGTCCACCAGCACCAACACAAGTCACAGTCATGTACAGTCTGGGGGTATCCAGCTTTCTGGGGGTACCCAGCTTTCTGGGGGTATCCAACTTTCTGGGGGTACCCAGCTTTCTGGGGGTACCCAGCTTTCTGAGGTATCCAGCTTTCTGTGGTGAGTCGGTGCGAGAGGGTCGGCTGTGTGTCGTTACATTTCCAGCGGTCCCCCGAAAAGCGAAGACGCAGTGAAAACGTCGCGGGGCGTGTTGCGTTCCAACGTGCAGTAGCACACCTGCGTGGGCGGGATCCCGTCCAGATGGGCAGGGCAGGGTGCCAGGAGGGTGAAAGGTCGGCGCTCTGCCCCTGGCGCCAGGCCACTCAACAGGCGGCACGGCGACGGTTGCTGTGGCACCGACTGTGTTACCTGTGTGTGTGTGTGTGTGTATCCCTCACCTCCTCCTCCTCCTCCTCCTCATCCTCCTCCTCCCTGCTTCCCTCGACGCATCTGACCTTTTGACCTTTGCCCTCCGCAGGGCCGAGGAGGAGGACGAGCACCTGGAGAGGACGCTGGAGCAGAACAAAGGAAAGATGGCCAAGAAAGAGGAGAAGTGTGTGCTTCAATGATTGTCATTTAAAAAAAAAAAAACACAACCAACAAATGTAGCCGATAAACGAAATGTATCCCGATTATTATTATTATTATTATTATTATTATTATTATTATTATTATTATGCTTGACAGAGGCTCTCCTAGGCAGTGATTTGACTCCTGATGTGGTTGTTGTTTCGGTCCAGAGACCGAGCAGACTTCAGAGGCCCTGCGATGCCTCTGCACCAACTTTATACTGACTCAAACTGTCCCACTTATATACAATATTTTTATTTGAATTCTCCTTTTGGTTACCAGCAACGGTACTTGTATGTGATATAAATATGTGTGAGACAGGAGCAGTGCAAACCCTGTGTGATATTTGCATGATGCAGCACAGACCAGTCGGTTTGAGTTACAGCACAACTGGGTTTATGGGGGATTTTTCTTTTCATCGTGTTGAGACGTTCAGTTGGACTTTTAAAAGGAAAAAATAATATCAGTCTTTTCAAGCTACTTCATTACTTGACTGTCTTTTAATTCATTTTAGAGTTTTTACCTGTAAAATATCTTAAAGGGGGGGCACATTCATAAATCTTAACTTTCCTATTGCTTTTTTATTGTCTTGGCTTGAAAACAGTTTACCAAAAGAAAGATGGTGTTTCAAGAAAAAGAAATCTCGTGTTGTACATTTTCATCACCAGTAGCTTCCAAAATCCTCTTTTTTGTCAGGATTCACGCAGTCAAAACAAAAATATATCTATATATATATTATTTATTGCTGTTTGTCCTTTGAAGCTGCTTGTAAGTGAACCTACCATCACGTCTCGTGCGTTTTGCTCAACAAGTTTTGGTTTCTATTTATTGTATTCTGGAGAAGAGAAATATGCTTCCACGTGCATCACTTAGAGCTTCACATCTGGTGCAGTTGTTCTTTACGTGTTGAACATTTATCTGTTTATTTATTCCAGTGTCATAACCCAAGTCTTCAATAATAAAGTCTTTATGATTTCATACTCCACAAAGGCACCGTGTGGCCTGTTTTTAACCAGCTGCGGGTATTTCATTAACATTTGGACATAGTTGTTTTAATATTTCAACGTTGAATTTTAATGCATTTTATTTCTAAAATTGCGCCCTTCTAAAACGTGTAATACTGTCAATCAGTGTCCACTTTACCTCCATATGATCAGACCTCCGTCCTGATTTTCCTCTTTCTTTCTTTTCACAAAACTTATTGAAATGCATGCACGCTCCGCGCATAAGTGGCCCCTATCACCGCCTCCACCGGCGAGCGCTGCGTTTAGTAACGCTTATTATTCGGCGCTCTGTTCAATTCCCCTGCGACTTGCGCGTGTTTATAAATTAAAATTGGCGTTCGGGATTTTTTGTTTGAGGTCGGTGCAGAGCAGCTTCCTCCGAGGAAGATTAGAGAAATCACTTTGTACCGAGCAGATGTTTTCTCTCTCTCTCTTTGGGCCGCTCCTGCGCGCGCTGGAGACGGGCAGAGCTGGAGAGGCTCGGCCACCGCAACCAGGGATGGAGAGGGGAATAAAAACTGGAGAAACGGCTAGTAGGGATTTTCACATGTAGAAAAATATTATTTCACCACCTTACGTTTATATTTTTGTAGTTTTTTGTGAATGTCAAACAAAAAATAAAGAGTGCGATAAAAGCGGGCAGTCCGGCTGAGCCCTCCTCTCCGTCCCTGCAGGCAGCCTCGCATCCCCGAGTACAGCAGGAAAATAGGTTGTGACAGCAGACGTCCTCCCCGGCCTGTCTCATTCTTTCACATTAATTTGCTGATTCGTTTCTTCTCTGCTTGGGACCGACTGTACGCGCACTTTACGCACTTTCCGTCCCCCGAAGCGCTTTGTTTTACTTTGTGCTACAGCGCGTTTATCGCGGGTGTCTGAAATCTGGAGAATAAAAGCAAACCGGTGAAGGACGCTCTGCTCGGTGCAGTCAGTGGGCTACCGTGTGTGTGTGTGTGTGTGTGTGTGTGTGTGTGTGTGTGTGTGTGTGTGTGTGTGTGTGTGTGTGTGTGTGTGTGTGTGGGGAAACCTTTAAAATTATTCACAGAACCGGTCACTTCTTCGTGGATTTAAATTAGTTAATACGATCTTACTATTGCATTTATTGTTTTAATAGCTGGTTGATTTTGGAAAATGTCGTGCGTAAAACTTGACTTTAACTGTACTAAAGTTGTGACGTTTCGTCCTCTGAACGTTACTATTAAAGACAAATTATTTCCCTCATCTTAAATCACTGCACGTTTAGTGAAAATACTTTTAGACCAAATGAAACAAATAATTTCAGTTGAAAAATCCAATATTTGAACATATTTTTTGAATGGATAAAGGATGAAATGCCAGTCCCGTCTTACCTCCGCAGCATCACTCGGGCGTCTTTAATGTTCTTGTTGGAGCAGAAGAGTGAGAAACATTTGGAGTCAGTTTCGTATTTTTCAGTGAATAAGAGCGACGCGCTGCGTAAAAGGCGGCGGCGGCTCGGCGCTGCTGTGCAGCTGAGGATCCTTCAGCTGAATGGATTATCTCCTGAGCTTTCATGTCTCCTGGCCTCACCTCACAGGTGCTGAGCGCCGCTCGGCCTCTGCTTTACTTCCTTTCCCCGCCGCCGTCCAAAAAGCCGCACCTGAGGGAGCCCGGTCTCTGCGTGCCGCGCCGGGGCTCCTACAGCACTGTGTTTTATGCATCATCGTTTTAATAAGCACCGACAACATCCCCGCAGATCCCCGCTTCCAATCCTGCCGGCTGAAGGGACAAAACTTTCCCCCTCCTCTCCTCGCCGCCTAATCCCAGGCTTTACCAGCTCAGCATTAAGAAAATTCAACTGCAATTTAGGATTAGACAAAATACTCTTATTACAAAAGGTTGGTGCAACTTGATAACTTGATACTTGTTCAGGGGTTTATCTCGGGGTCTTACTCACATCGAGAGAGGAGTAAAAAAAAAAACAAGAAATGTAGTGGAAATGTCAGAATAACCCGACTCTTTTGTGTTGTGAGGGCCATATTTGTTGAATGGCCTTTTTGCATAATTTAACGGAGCCTGTGTGAGTGTGTGTTTGTGTGTGCAGAGGAGAGGAGGGGTGATGGTATTTCGGTCAGACCCTCCGCGGGCCCTCTGACTGGCCGGACTTCAGATGTGGCGGAAATAAAAAATAATAATAAAGGTGAGTAAAAGTGTTTGACCTCCAGTCAGCAGCCAGACAACACAAACCCCAAATCAATGAACCCCAAAACGTCTCTTTACGACTCATCTTCTCTCTGTCCATCACCTCGTTCACACTCTCTGTCACCACCAGGCTGATTTTTACGTTTGAATTTTTTTTTCCTCCGTGCGTAAAAACATGGATAGACTTCATTCATATGGTGCGTTCAGGCGCCTTTACCCTCCGTTGTGTTCCTTCCTGCTATAAGCAGCATCACCACACAACCTCCAACATCACTTTGGTCCACTACTGATGTCTAAGTTTCTCTGTCAAAGTGCTCGTCGATGACTTTTAATGCCTCTACTTTGATACTCCTCCCCTCGCGTAAAAATGTCATTTCCATACTGCAGCTTCTCTCTGAACATCAGCTCGCTTTCAGCCGCAGGCCTCATTTACACAAGTTGATGTTTTTTGCAGAGATCCACAAAAGGATATCCGAGCTGAGCTGCCGCATCCCCACGACCCTCACTGACACGCGGGCCGAAAAACAGAGGAGAAAATAGTTTGTTTTGTGTGTGATGGGTTAAAAACATTAAAAAAACATCGAGATATAAAGTGCAGGATTTGATTCAGTGACCGCAGCTCTTGGAGCTCATTTTTCTTCTGCGGATTCCTCTTTTTCCTCCGCACTGAGTTTGAGGTCTATCCCTATTAAACTTTACGTCAACCATCCTCAAATGTAATTCTAAATGGGGATTAGACCTCATTAATATTCATGAGGACTGGTGTGTGTGTGTGGAGGGAGGGGGGTGTATCACAATAAAATCAAAACGGATAAATTTAACTTCTTTCCTCCTTTTTATTTCCTACAAAATATCATCACAGAGGAATTAACAGAACTAATAAATCAGAGCATTAATAATAATAAAAAGCAGTGGAGGCTTCGCGGCCTTTCAGGAAATGATTCCTGGTGCAGATTTACTAAAATGCGTCTTTCCATCAAACTAAACACATTCCAACATTCAAAACCTCAAAACAACAATTTTCTCTCTATTGAAACACGCGGAATCATGAATTTTATTTATTTAACAACTGATTTGATAATTTTGAGAAAATGAGACGACACTTTCAGACACAGTGCGATTCAAGGAAGCAAGAAAATATGGAGCTTTTTAAAGGAAATTCGTTTTAAATGGTAGAAAAGTCCGAAGATTTAGTTTAGATTCTTCCAGTGACTGTCCTTCTTGTGAGCTGCGTGCAAAAAGTGTAATAACTAAAATCAAATATCTTCCTATAAATATCTAAATTCAGTTTCTTCTTTCACCCGCAGCAGCGCTCACACTGTTCCTCCTGCAGGCCTGCGACACATTTCCATCTTTTAAAAAACCTCTTTGGTTCGTCTGGACTCGGGACCGGGACCGAGAGGATGGGGGGGTAAGTGGGAGTGGGCTCTCCCGGCTGCCTCTGCGCGTCCATAGGCCGCCCCCGCCGTCCGTCAGCCCGGGGACGCGCGCCGATTGGCTGCAGGAGGCGGATCCGCAGGTGTCCTCCGCTCATAGAGGCGCAGGGCGGAGAGAAGGTGATCAATCTCCATCCGTCTCCATTAGAAATCACCTTAACACTCTGACAGACAACGACAAGCCCCCTGAAAGCAAATGAGTTTGATTTATTTGGCCGCAAAAACACCCGGAACAGCACCGAGGACGCGGTGACGCCCGCGTGTTGATACCTGCGTGTTTTCTCCGTGATGCAACTCCGTTTTGCGCGCTGCTGTTTGTTTTTGAGCAAGTCGGCCGCAGTTTGAGTTTGTGCCCTGCAGACTTCCCGCTGCTGGATAATTTTACTGCTGCTCGCCTCTTGTGGCCCGAGATCTCGGGAGAAGGGAAGAGGAGAACAACAAGGTAAGAACTGTTTTACTCACTTCGTGGTGATTCTTTTAGTTTGTGCGCAATTTTACTCCCAACTACAAAACGATGCGTCAAACTGAAGCGTAAAAGCGACGAAAAAGTCACTTTTTCAACCATTTTCGGGACGACTTTTCACGTTAAAGTGTGACATGTGGAAGGCACGATTTCAGTTTGCACCGCAGCAGTTTGTGTGTATTTTTTTGGGAGGAGATATTAATTAATCCGCACCGTGGAGCTCTCAGACCTGAACGGGATAAATGAGCCAACTTCCTCCCGAACAGATCATTTTCATATTTCTATTTCAGTTCATTCATGTGAGCTTTTATTTGAGAGCAATTGGCCATTGAAGCGTCTGAAGCACTTAGTAGATAATTGGAGAGGCGTGTTTTGGTTTTTGTTAATTTATTTTGCTGATAATAGTCCTTGTGAACCGCTCTCTCCCCGGAGGTCTCATCTAAATTCTAATTGAGTTCATTTGCACCGAGATCTGTCCTTTTCACTTCGGCCTGGCTGGAAATGCGCTTTAAAACGCTGCTGAAATTCCCGTTTGGTTGGTTCAGGTTTGGTTTGGTCAGTGAGGAGCTCATCTTTAAAGGAATCTCCCTCCAGAGACATTTAATTTCATTCAAAGCCTGTAAGGGAGTATTTTCATTTTATTTTTATTTATTAGTATTTTTTGGTGCGGATAATTTTACACTTAAAGCCAACTTTGTGATAGATTTTACGCCTTTAAAGCTCCACGAGGATCATCAGTGTTTTCTGAATGTTTCATGTTTGAGGAGTTTGTTAAATTAGTAACCGAGATGTCATTTCCCCCCAAAATGTAATATTTAATTCAGTCGTATTTACTGAGAGAAATAAACACAAAGTAGGCCTTTATAATACAGCTCATAACAGTTAAACCGGCTTCAGTTCAAACCCACGGAAAGGACGCCAGCTGTAACTGTGCTTTACAGAAAATATGATTTCACCATCCGCCGTTTTATTCTGGCGAAAATCAAGAAGTGAAGAAATAATTAGACTTTTCAGTGAAGTTTGGTCTTTTTCCCTCTGCGTTAAAATGAATAGGAGCAATAATGGGATCATTTACAGTAGAAACCAGTCAAACTGACTCTATTATCAGAATAATAAAACCGGAGTTCCCGGTAAAAATGTTTTATTTGGCGCGTTTTTATTCTGCTGTGGATTCAGTTTGACTGCAGATCTGCAGGAGAAACAAACAGCTGAGATTTTTATAGATTATAAAACCACGTCCATAATTCATCTTTTTACAGATCTGTGTGTGAGAGTACAGGCCTACACACACACACACACACACACTCAATCTTATTCAAGTTTGAATTAATTTCATTGAAAAATACATTTGAACACAACTGCAGGAAATCAGATGACAGAACAATAAATAATTTAAAAGAAAATATGATATTTTTCAGTGTAAAATCCTCTTTCATAATTTTTCTTTTTGACTTTAAAAGTGAGGAAAGTTTGGGAAAAATGATTTCACAAGGTCACACTGACCGTTTAAAAAGCGAATTACATAAAAGAAGAAGAGATGATGTGGACTGACTCATTCAGAGGTTTAGATCAAAGTTATTTTACTGATATAAAAATAGAAATAATATGATTTATAATAAAACTATTCGACAGGTTGGGGGGGTGTACTGGCCAGTACAACTAAATAAATGTGTAGAACAGCATTCAAATAAACAATAATAAAAAAGAAAAGTCAGTGATTGTAATAATTAAGATCAGCTGAAGTTTTTCTTCGTCTTCCGTCAGTTGAAGTTAAAAAGGCTAAAATGTGAACGCAGTCTGCAGTGTGACTGAATATGTTCGCTGTCTGCCGTCAGTTGCAGGATTTATTTCCCTCCGTTGGGCTCGTGAGCTGGAGCCGGTTGACCCCGGTTATCCTCTCTCCAAACAATCCAGTATTCCTGAAGGGCTTTAACGCGCGTCTCCCGCCTCTACGCAACAATAATGTGATTTCTGAGGAACTTTGTGTCTGCTTGAAGACTCATTATGCTGCCTTTAGTTCTCCCTGTTTCCCTGCGTAAAGTCAGTTTGAGGAGGCCGGAAAATGAAGGAAGCGAGTTTTCACCTGAGCAGAGAACAAACGAGGAGAAAAAGCACATTTGTTATTAGTGTTTTAACGTGAACACATTTAGGAGTTTTCACATTTTCTATGACAAAACAGCCTTTCTGGCCTAAATGTTCTGCGCGTTTTGGAAGAAATGGGCCTTAAATCCTGAAATATTTCTAATGCATTTGTCCTGTGCGCAGTGACTTGGATCGGCCCCCTGTCCCGTCAAGCTGCAGCATCGGGGGAAACCGAACCACTGGCCTGAGCTGGGTGGAGCAGTGACCGCCTGTAGCATGATGTCCTACCTCAAACAGCCCCCCTACGGCGTCAACGGCCTGGGGCTCAGCGGCGCTGCCATGGACCTGCTGCACCCCTCCGTGGGCTACCCATGTACGAGACACACACACACACACACACACACACACACACACACACACCTTCTACACGTTAATGCACCCAGTTTGGACCTGTAAACTGTAAGAACTCTTTATTTATTTATTTGTTTATTTATTTACTTAGATGGACTTTATTGATCCCAAATTGGTAAATTCTTGTTCCAGCAGCAGGCCATCCAGTAAATGTAGAGTATATATATATAAATATAAATATCTAAATATAAATATCTAGAATACACTATAAGCATACCAGACTATTACAACTGCCTTAGAAAATAAATAAATGAATAAATAAATAAAATAAAAATTAGATGAGGCAGTAAACCAGTGTACAAAATAATAATAATAATAATAATAATAATAATAATAATAATAATAATAATAATGTGTGGTTTGGGTGTGTTTCATCAAGTTTAGGCTCCAGCAAACATAACGCATGTATGCCTGCATGTCTTTACGCGGGTTAAGCGCTGTGGGGTCATGTGTAGGCCTGCCTTGATTCAACACTACAGCCTACAGACTGCAGCTTAAACTGGTTCAACACTCAGCAAGCAGCACTCCGATTCTCTTAGTCCAATATGAAAGGAAATCTGAAGTGAGTGCTGGTCTGGTTCTAATTATTAAGGGAGGTTCAGTAGTGAAACAGCTGGAATAAAAACGGGACTTTTTCTAACTTAAATGGAGAAGATATAAGATAAGATAAGGTGAACCTTTATTAAGAGAACAGCTCGCTGTGAGCTGCGGGCGTGGTGCTCAGGTCCGTCTAGGATCCAGTCAAACCGCGCGTGGGAGGCTGTGAGGCGCGTAAACGGCGCCGGTGCTGCCGGTTCATAACGAGCGTTTCTTCTCTGCAGCGACTCCCAGGAAGCAGCGGCGGGAGCGGACCACCTTCACCCGCTCTCAGCTCGACATCCTGGAGGCTCTGTTCGCCAAGACCCGCTACCCGGACATCTTCATGCGGGAGGAGGTCGCTCTGAAGATCAACCTGCCGGAGTCCAGAGTCCAGGTGAGTGATGACGCATTCAGGGTTCAGTAAAACGGTGGTAAAACACACACACACACACACACACACACACACACACACACACACACACACCCACTGTGCCCGGGCCGACGGTTATTACTTATTATTAGATACTTAACTTTCTAAAACCACCGAATAACCGCTACACGCTATAGGCTTTCTAAACCCCCCAAATACGCTATATAACCGCAATATCAGCCAAGCTTAAAAAAAAATTAAAATTTCGTTTTGTTTTTTTGTTGTTGTTTTTTGCTAAATGTTAGAAATTCATTACATATTTTTAAAGTTGATATTTATTTATTTTCGCTTTTTGAAAACAAAAATTTTCGTTTAAAATCGTGGAAATTGCCCGTTGATGACGTCATGTGTGTTTAAAGCTAACTGGGTTAATTTAATGTTGGCTAACTGTTAGCTAGCAGGCTACAGGACACCTTAAATAACCACTGCCTCACATCATATATGTTTATAGTACTTACACCAGTTAATATTATTAATGTACTTGCTAATAAAGACTGTTACCGTCTTTATACCTCTTTTATTTCTATAATTAATAAATAGGAAAATAAAAGGATTTTTAAGGTTACAGCTGGGTGATTTCAGTGATTTAAGCCCCTTTTAAAGAGAAACCTGTGAGGAGGGGCGTTCAGGTGTCGTGGTTATTTCTACCATCCTCCTGTTTCTGGTTTACCACTTTGTGTCATGATGGAAACACAACTACACTTCAGATTAGAGAAGCTTCATTTTTAATCTAAATCAGTTATTTCATGATTATTTGATGCAGCCTGACTGAATGTTGTGTAATTTGATCTGAAATATGGGATTTATACTGAAGTATGGCAGTAAATACTACATGCTGGTGTTGTACAACGTTGAACAAATAGCGACTCTTAAAGGGCATCAGGGGGAAACCGAGGCGGCCTCTCTCACAATTTGAGTTATTCTCAGAATGTGTGTGTGAAACAAAACGCTCTACATGATCCGACCCTCTCGGTGCTCTAGAGTTACCCCACTGTGTGGTGAAACCCAATAGCCTGTTATCTTAGAGCCGTCTACCAGGTATGAAATTAGACCCCTGGCTGGTCCGAGCCAAGGGGCCGAGGTGGAAATGAACCTTGATGCCTAATAACCCTCAATTTCCCTTCATAATGCACTCCCAGCGTGGCCTGGGAGAGTGTTTTTGAAGAAATGCCGAGGTTGTTTGTGTGTACGGCTGCTAACTCCTGGCTGGTGTTCACGGCTGTAGGTGTGGTTCAAGAACCGGCGGGCCAAGTGTCGGCAGCAGCAGCAGAGCGGCAGCAGTGCCAAAGCCAGGCCGCCTAAGAAGAAGTCTTCTCCGGCTCGGGAGAGCACCGGCTCCGAGAGCAGTGGCCAGTTCACGCCTCCTGCAGTCTCCAGCACGGGCTCGTCCTCGTCTTCGTCCTCCTCCACCAATCACACAGGCCCGGCGGCGCTCAGCAGCACCTCTACCTCCATCAGCACCGTCTCCTCCATCTGGAGCCCAGCTATCTCCCCTGGTAACGCTCCTGCTCCCGCAGTAGCCCCGCTCCCCGAGCCAGGACCCCCTTCTAACGCCTCCTGTATGCAGCGTTCGATGTCGGGCTCTGCGGCTGCCGCCACCTCCTACCCCATGTCCTACAACCAGACGCCGGGCTACGGCCAGGGCTACCCCACCCCGTCCAGCTCTTACTTCAGCGGCGTGGACTGTGGCTCCTACCTGGCCCCCATGCACTCCCACCATCACCCCCACCAGCTCAGCCCCATGACGGCCTCGTCCATGTCGGGCCACCCGCACCACCACATCAGCCAGTCGTCCGGCCACCATCACCACCATCACCACCACCACCAGGCCTACGGCGGCTCCAGCCTGGCCTTCAACTCCTCCGACTGCCTGGATTACAAAGAGCAGACTGCAGCCTCCTCGTGGAAGCTCAACTTTAACACCACAGACTGCTTGGACTACAAAGACCAGGCCTCCTGGAGGTTCCAAGTCTTGTGATCAGCCTTTTTTTCCCCTCCCTGCTCGTCAGCTCCCTCTTATTTTCCAGATTAGCATATTGCTTGTTTTTAAATACAAAGTTTATGAACCTTAAGATAACAAGATAGCAGCAGGAACGCTCTGCAAATTTGTTTTTCCTCCCTCTCGTCCTCCAACACAAAAAAAGAAGAGAAACAGTCCCTCCAGTCCCAAGAAGAGTTTCCCGACGATGAAGAGTTGGTTTTTAAGACGCTCATTCTTGGATGACCTTTAAAACTTTTTCAAAACTACAGAAAAAAGTCAACCAAACTCCTTTGACCACCAGCTCTCTGGATGGGAGGAATATTTTCCCCTCTGGTGCACCGACAGGAACTGCCTGCCGTGCCCCTCTTTACCTCCAAACCCAAATCCTGTATAGTTTTTATTATTTTAGGACAGAGATTTTTAGTCAGCGACACTGAGGAGCTGAAATATGTAAATATGTATTTGGGTCAGTTACAGTGACCATGTTTAGTTGGTGTTTTTTTTCTGAATTTGAAATTGTTTATTACCACTTTGGGAGAAAAAAAAGAAAAAAAAAACCTGTATGTAAATCTTTACAAATATTCCAAAGAG